>OY282580.2:1142500-1190000 GCA_958299025.2 Drosophila histrio | reverse complement strand
ACATCTGGCAAACATACACAGAGAGCATACGAGCCTTGAATAATATGCGTTATTAAGTGCGTCGAGGGATGTGGCAAACGAAAGATGATAGCTGAAATTGGGAGTGAGACTGAGAACTGTGTGTGTGTGTGTGTGTGTGTGTGTGCGTATTAGTTATGCACACATTATGCCATTAAATGCATATCTGCATGTTTGATTTGGAGTGCATATTTCGACTCTGGAATTGATTTTGGCCTTTACGCCTTGGGAGTTAACTTTAAGGATACGCTGCTGGCCCAAAGGCTCATTACAAAGTCACGGCGCAATGGCGCAAAACTGGGCCAACATGGACTTATGGACTTACTCAACGGCGGGCCAACAGAGCAGAGCAGAGCAGCAGCAGCAACTGTAAAAGTAATTTTATTATCAAATCCAAGTTTAACAACTGCAGCTAGCCTCTCGTCCAACTTGTTATTTGGCTTGTAAGTTACAAAGTCCTGTTCGTGTCCTCCGGGTAATAAAACAAAACTTTGTGTTGAAAATGAAATTGTACAAGAGATAGAAACAGAAGGGAAAGAGATAAAGAAAGAGACAAAAGCACAGAGAAAGAGAGAGAGAGAGACGAGTGGCATAAAGGATTTCAGCAAAAATGTAAATTTTATTTGTTTGCTTGAGATGTTTCGCACTGTCGCCCTGACGCCCTGTCACCCTGTTCCCAGTTGTTTTTTCCCCACTTTTCTAATTAGTATTTCCATAAAGGTTGACCCAACACACACACACTCTACACACACTCCACACACACACACACACACACATGTGCTTATCTGAAATGTCATTAGGTGAGTTTTCTAGCGAATATTCAACAGTCAAGTGCTGTAGCTTTTCTTCATACCCTTTTTTCCCATTTCACAGCTTATTGTTATTCAACAGCGAAAGTTTTTCGCAAAAAGCCATAAGAAGTTTGAAAGGTTTTTTCGCTCAATCCTCCTTTGCCTCCTCCATTACCTTGAGCACTTTGCCCCTTTTGTTGGCCACACTTCACTTTGGCTTTATGGCTGAATTGTGGTGCACTTTTAAATTTGCAACGAAATTGATCTTAAATGCTGCTGCCGAAAACTGGCAACGTGTAGACATCAAAATGCGCTTTGCTTGCCTCAAGCAGCTTTTAACTGAAGCCAAGTAAGGAACTCACCATAAAGTGGCAAGTGGCAAGTTGCAAGTTGCTAGTGGCATATAAATCGAGTGCTGCAATTGCAAGTCGTTTTGCTGCCATCATTCCACTCATTTCCGTTGCTCATACGCCATGTAAACACCCAGCGAACAATAAGTCATAATGATGGCAACATCTACTAGAATATCACAAACGAAATATGGGGAAGAGACTTGCAGATACCCTACAGATACTATACAGTTCGTATTTACTGCAATAGCTGGGATAGTTGACTGACAAATGAACTGTGTCTAACATGCATTTCTTTAACTTGTTAATATCCCAAGCTATACTATCAGCTTTCAGTTACAGGGTATTGGGAAACGCAGAGCAAACGCTACAGCAATTTCATCACGCACTGTGGCATCCTTCAATGCATTTTCGACTGGCATTTATTAACTGTTCACGTGCAGCGAACAAACGATATTTCTTCGGTATACCCTAACAGTATAGGGCATGGTAACTATGTTAAGAACTTTGATAACTGAGGGAAAAAACAAAATACAAACATATTTGTACAAAAATAATAAGTAAATAGAGATATGTAAGAAGCAGAAGTAAATATACAAATGAAAGAATAAAGAGACAAGCAATAAATGTAATGGGAAAGAATGAAAGAAGTAACAAGTATTAAGAGACGAAAGAAATATCTAAGGAAAAAAGAAACTGTGGAGTAGTAACGAGATAAGCTAAAATTAACGGGAGAAGTAAGAAGCAACGAGAGAAAATGGAAGTAAACGAAGAACAATTGAGTAAACAGCAAAGAAACGAGTAGAAAGATAAGTTAAAAGCAAAAAGAAAAGCGCAAGCAAAATGAGATGGGCGACAAATGATAATTTCAAAGGAAATTAGATGAAACAAATGTTATCCTTGAAAAGTAACGAGTTGAAAATTGAAAGAATAAAGAAGCAACGAGAACCGAACAATAGAAATAGTAAGAAACAACGGAAATAGTGTAAGAAGTGAAGAAAGAAATAAAAAACAATGGAAGAACTAAGCAGTAACGAGTTAAAGCAACGAGACATCACAGAAGCAACGAGCAACTTGAGAAGTCAGAAACTATAAAATACACACAGAAGTAACGAGTTAAGTAAGAATTAACGGGAGAAGTAAGAAGCAACTAGAAAACAGAGAAGTGAACGCAGAACAATCAAGTGAACAGCAGAGAAACGAGTGAAAAGATAAGTTAAAAGCAAGAAGAGAAGCGTAAGGAAATGAGAAAAGCAACGAGAAGCAATTAAAGTATAAAAAAGCAACGGGAAAGAAGAAAAGCAATAAGAGTGGTGAGAAACAACGAGAGTAGTATAAGAAGCGATGATAGATATCAGAAAAAAACTAAAATACAATAGAAGAACTAAAAAGTAACGAGATAAATATAAATCAGCGAGTGAAGAGAGCAGCAACGAGCAACTTGATAAGTGAGAAACTATAAAATACACTCATAAGTAACGAGATAAATAAGAATTAATGGGAAAAGTATGAAGTAACTAGAGAACAAGGAAGTGAACGGAAAACAAACGAGTTAACAGCAAAGAAACGAGTAAAAAGATAAGAGAACTATAAAGTAACGAGACAAATATAAAGTATCGAGAGAACAGAGAAGCAACGCTTAACATGAGAAGTGAGGAACTATGAAAAGCCCGCCGAAGTAACGAGATAAGTAAGAAACAACGAGAGAGCAGAGAGAGAAGTGAGAAGAACAGAATTACAAATTTAGGAATAAAACTGATGAGCAACGAGAAACGAATATAGTTATATTGATCCAAAACCGAGATTACTAAAAAGCAATTGGGCAGAGAGATATATAAAATGTGAAAAGTTTTAGGAAACTGCGCGAAAAGCAGAAGAGAATAGATTCAAATACTACACCGATATTGGAGTCTTAAATATTTAATTTTAAAATAAAACAACTTAAAAACAAAAGTACATTGCGTTTTCTTTATTTTTCCATTATAAAGAATTATTTAAGGTTTAATTCTTTATGTTAAAACAATTACCATACTATCGTTGTCTTTTACCAGTTTCTTTAGTTCACAACTGTAAGGGAATTCAAGTTTCGTTGCGGGCATAAATGTTTTAATAACTTGCTTAAGGGTTCGGTTTGGTTTTCGTTGAGTTTGGTTCTCGGCTAGGATTGAAGTCATAGATGGAGTTGAAGTTGGGGTTTTTTGCTGTGCACTCGCAGTTAGTCTCGTCACATTGACAGGAACAGGAATAGGAATAGGAATAGGAATAGGAATAGGAATAGGAATAGGAATTAAGTAAGCATTCAGCAATTGCTGCGTGACAGCATCTTTTTTGACAAATTGAATTTGCCAAGGACGTGCTGTTGTTTCATGACGCTCCATTTGCAGCTCTTGCCACTGTTGCCACTGTTGCTGCTGTTGCATTGATGATGAGTGCCCCAGACTCTGCCCCACTTGCCACTTCGCGCAGCAGTTGCAGTTGTGGCTAAGACAGCAGCTCGAGACAGTTAGCAGAGGGGGGGGGATGGGATTGGTTTTACACCCGCCCTTCAACTCCCGTGGCGTGGTTCTAAAACTTTTCAATTACATTAGGAGGTTCCCAAGTCGGTGTCAGCAAGTAGAATGGGTGGGTAGGTGGCAACATGTGCTGCAACAAAACGCCCGCTGACAAGTCATTAAAAGTGACAAATTGCTAACCGGGTTGAAGCTTAAAGTCGTTGCCCCAAAACTTTTAGCCCTGCCATTTAATTAGACTAAAGTTAGTCTCGAGCTTTCTCGAGCTAATGCAATTCATTAAATATTTACATGAATGGCCAGCAAACAACTTTGTTAACCAGTTTATAAATTCACAGCAACAACAACAACTAGTTATGATACACACACACACACTCAACACACACTCAAAGACCATAAGTGGCCCACAATGACTTCTGGTTTTGACTTTGTTGTAAATGAACCAAACTCTTTGGTTACACTAAGCAAATACGAGGAGTATCCGTATTGTGGCACTTGCAACATATATTTTTCTTTGCCATTTTTTATGCTCTTTCTCCTCTTTCCACACACAATAGTCTGGCACAAAATTGTAATTTGCTTGCTACCTGGCACAATCCTTGTCCTCGCCTCAAACCCTTGACACGCCCCCTCTTTGATCATTCAAATACATATATCAACCTCATTTTACACTGTGCACACTCTGTGTATATTTCTACATAAGTAACACTGGTTTGCAACTGTTCAAAAACTACTTTAAATTCTTTAAAAAATTTTACTGAGTGCAGAATTTTCTTAAGTCATTTTATATATATTTTATTTATCTGTTATTACTTGTATATGATTCATTATTAATTTATGTAACATCTGCAGTTGATCTGATTAGTTTCCAATGGGTATATAAAGAAGACAAGCTTGAAATTAAATCTGAGCAGTTAAAATAGAGATACTGTATACTACAATTAATTTACTTTAATTCCGAAATTCTTTTGATTTAATTTATTAATTTTAAATTATTCTGACGACTTTTAAGCTGAAAGTTGAAATAGAAAACTCTTAGCAGACCTTTAACTGACAAATGAAAAACTATTTACAAGAAAACAGATTTTTTCTAAGCATCAAAAATTATAGAAAATAAGCTTAACTTGTTTTATATTCATAAAGACATCGTATCTGTACAGAATAAATTGCAAAAACAATCAGAAATGTTTTATAAATCTGTAACAACACAAAAGATACGTAAAAACCATTGTCTGTCAACTTAAATTGTTTTTATGTGTCAAAATAATTGTGAAGAGTTTGAACTAAATTTGAAACGTAATGATTGTAATTAAATTCTTTTATAAATTTAATTAAAAGAAATAAAATGTATTTTAAATGACTTTATTATTATTATTATTATATATATTTGTTGAGAAGAATTTAATTCTAGACTACAAAATTGGGCCATCTAGCTATAAAAATTAATTTATTAATATATTATTATATATATATTAATAATATATAACATATGACAATAAAACTAGTTTTGTAAAGACTTTAAATATATTTAAAGCATTCGATTTTTGTGTACCCCGAAAATTTACACAAAAAATAATATCTCTGACATATCTTCTGAACGAAATTTCTGTTGTTTTCCATCTTATATCTAGGTCTATAGTTTGTGATTATTATACAACTTCCAAGTTGTCTAGCTAACTTAAATATATAACAAAGACAGCCATCTGGAGTTCAAGAAAGAAGATAAATTCAACTGAAATTCTTTCGGGAAAGAACTCTGTAATTTTGCTTCCATTTTTCAATACCTTCCCCAAGTCTTGGCTACAATTAAAACCTTTTAATTAATTAATAAATTTGCTGTTTAACATTTAAATAATAGTTTATTTTTAACTACATAAATAGTTAATATATAAAAATTATAAATTTTTGTTTTCTCTGCATATATTTATACAAATATTTTACTTATTTATTCCGCTTACTTAATTGTTTCCATCTTATATCTATTTCTATAATATGTGATTAATTTACTACTTACATTACAATTTCCTAACTAACTAAAATATATATAACAAAGACAGCCGTATAAAGAACTCAAGAACAAAGTTCAATTAAATTGAAATACTTTCAGAAATGTTATCTACATTTTCCCACATTTTTTAATACTTTCCCCAAGTCTTGGCCACAATTTAAACAATTTAATTGATTGATAAATTTGCTGTTTAAAATTATTTTTAACTACAACAATAGTTACTATACTTATGAAAAAGATTCATTTTTGTTTTGTCTGCAAATATATTTCAACAAATATTTTACTGTTTTGTAACCACTGTGAATATCTTGTGACTCAGTGATTATAGTCGGCCACATGCCACACTGCCACATGCCGCAAGCAACAAGCAAGCTTTCAACATGCCGAAGTCAGTAGCAGAAGCTACGAGTATCCAAACGTTGTTCCGGTCAGTTGGTAAATGGCAACTGTCAGTTTGGCCAGCGGCTTCGTATTAACTGATTGATAGACTTCAGCTCAATAAATTCAATTGTCAGTTGGTGTTCGTTGTTGGTGTTGTTCGTTCGTTGTTCGTTGTTCGTTCGTTGTTGTTACTCGCTCAGATTTATGTGGCAGCGTGTGGGCGCATTCAGTTGGCCAACAATTTTTGTTGCAGGACAAATTGTTAAGTTGACTCCGCTAGGCCACAGGGCCCTCTGCCTATCTCCTCCCTCCCTCCCTCCTCCCTCTGCCCAGTTCTTGCTGCCACAGCAGCTGGCAGCTCGTTACACAAAGCGCGTATATGACAAGCAATTTGTGTTTATTGCATGGCCATAAAGATTTGTCCACATAAACTAGAGTCTGAGTGCCATTGACCTTCGTTAGAGTCAGACACACACATAACACACACACACACTTACACACACACACACACTCTTACATACACACACTCACACAGAGAGAGAGAGGCGCAAACATCATTTGGCGTCTCATTAAACGTTCATAAAGTTGCCTCGTTTTATGCTTATTTTTTGGCTTTGTCGCTTGATTAATATGCAATTTCTTGATGGCAGCCGCCGCCATTAACACACACACACACACACACACACTCAAACACACAGATAAACCACTAACACATTTATAAGTAACCACATGTGTGTCTCTCTTTCCGTCTGCCTGCCTGCCCGTGTGTGTGTGTGTGCAGTGTCTACTTGAACGCTTTTGCTTTTGGCTTTTGTTTGCCAAGCGAAAAAAAAACACTGTGGCAAAAACAAAGGGATAATTTAAACTCTGTCATAAACTAGGTTAGCATCTCGTGCACACACACAAACACACACACACACACACACACACTTAAATGTGCCCTTTGGCCTCCCTGCTTTATAATAACTGTCGGTTTTTTTTTATCATCAGCTTTTTATACCCTAGATAATGAGCCGAAAACACTATGATAACATTATGCACATGTTTGTAACATGCATACTTGACTTTATAAATTAGAAATATTCTATCAAATTGAATGCTAGCCGACTCGAGTTCAATTTCTTTTTGATATGACAGATAAAGTAGAGATATAGATATAGATATATAGATATATATATAAGTACAACAAACAAAAAAAACTTGTTAAAAGTCAAGCTGCTAGGCTTGGTATTCAACTGTTTCAGAAGATGCCCTCAGCTCCCTCATCAGTACCATTTGAGCTAGCCAATAATCCAAGCTTTTTCTTTATGTTTTGCAGTTAGAACCACTTGGGAATTCTAAGGAAGCAACATAGAAAAAACACCTGAAACTTGAGCTCGCCTTTTGTGTTTCAATTTTATATTAAAGGGAAATCATCGAGTATTTAATATGACTATTGAATATTTATTTTATTACGACTAAAACCAGTCGACAAGAAATTATAGAATAATTTGTATAATAAAATTAAAATATAAGATTACAAAATCAACAATTAAACTAATTTTTAAAATAAAATATTATTTTAAATTAAAACTAAAAAAATAAAAAGTTAAGAATGCTTTAAAGGGGTAGACAAAATTATAACTTTAAATAATTCAACATTTGTTGCAAGGATTGTTGATTATTAAATATAGTTTTTGAAATTAAATGACATATATTAAATATCATATAAATTATTTGTTTATTTAGCACCGACTAAAAGCAGTCGAACAGCAATTATTAAAACATTTATAAAATAACATTAGATAAGAAGATATTTATTATTTATATTTATATATTATTTTAAAATAAAACTGAAAGGAAGACAGTTAAGAAAGTTGTAAATATCTGGGTGTAAACAAAAGTATTAATTTAAATAAATGTTGTAAGGATTGGGGACAATTAAATTGCCGACAGTTGAAGATATTTATGTGTGCATGATAAATAAATAAAAATAAATAGATAAGTATTATTCTATATGTATATTATTCTTTTTTATTCTTTATAGAATTTTTTCTTATAGAATTAAATTATATTCAATACTATGTAATCGTGACTAAAGCTAGGATGCTGAATAAAATTAATAAATAAATAAAGAGGTAAAATACTGTAATATGCAGTTCAAGTTCTTCTAAAAATTTTGAAACTTCTTTGTAAACTATTAAGTTATAGCCTTAAACTCTTAATCACATATATTTGAGAACTTCATTTGACTATCCTATAAATTGCATTACAATCACATCTTAAACACACAAGTTATTCAAGTAACTATTTTACTGATCAAACCAGAGAAAATACCAAAATCCAGCTAGCAGTCATTGTCTGTACGATGTCTGTACAGGGTATCTACAAGTCGTGCAGTCTCGAATTGTAGCGTTTCCACTTATTTGTTCTCTCCACTTTATTTCCCTTTTTGTCAGACAATACGCGGCGCATTTATTTCCCTTTTTTCCCTACTCCGCTCTACTCTTTGTTTTTCTACTTTTATTTTTTCTGTTGCCTTTGTCCTCGTGGGCGTTTTTGCAGGCTGGGGGGCGTGGCAGCGCCGGGTCATGCGGCATTATGTGTTGCATGCATTTTTTATGCGTCGCGTTGCCTTTTATCACATATGCATACATCAGTATCAGTTATTTTTTCTACATCTTCTTTATGCCGCCGCCTTTTCCTATTTATTATATGTATATTTTTTTTTAGTCTTTTTCCCTGTTATTCCTGCAGTCTGCCACATAAATTGGCCGCAGTGTTGCAACCTGCCCGTGGCATACCCTAACCACTACAACTACAACAGCGACAACAAATTTAAATGTTTATCGAGGTTTTTCCAGAGTTTTCATTTCATTACACAATGAAAAAAAATAGAATTTCTTCTGTTATTTTAATTCGTTATTACATGTTTTATTATTACAAATTATTATTTTAATTTGCAAAACGCAAAAAAAAAAATACTTTTATTACTTTAAATTAATATCAGAGTCAATTTTTCATACATGTAAAAAAGATATTTATTCATTACTTAAACTTAATTGAGGTTTCTCATGTTACTTTAACTATTAGTTAACTTGATAAGGCTTCATGTTATGCCTTGTTGTGTTGCCACAATTAACAAAACCACTTGTAGTAAATATAAATATGAGACTGCAAAACATTTTATCAATTTATTAAAATTTAATAAATTCCATTTTCTATGTCCAGCTGCCCATTTATGGATATAAATCAAGGAAAATTGATATAAATAAATTCACAGAAATAATTGTATATTTATTTTTTTGCATTTGCTTTGGCTTTGGCAAACATTAATAAAATAATAAATCAATAGAATGAAAAAGTGTTGTTATGCAAATATTATTAGTAATATGATTGAATGCACATTTTGGCTACAATTCCATCTCTTTTGCCAAAACAATTTTCATTATTTATAAACACACAAACAATGAATGAATCTTCGGCTTGTCAAGCGAAAATTCACACAACATTCTATATGCCAATTCAAGCAAAAAAATCATATAAATAAAATATTTTTCAAGCGGCGAACACACAAATTGAGGTGTGCTCGACAGAGGAAGCATATCTGCTGTGTTTACTCTGAGATTGTTATGAATTTTGTCAGGATAAAATTAGTCAAAATATATGCATATAATATTTAATTGCGATTTTACTTTAAGTTTATGTTTATTGTAAAATATTCAACATAATTAAAATATGCTAAAAACCATGTGTATAACAAATATAAAAGGTTTATTATATAGAGACTTCAATATACAATTTTATCACATTTTTGTGTGAGATAAAAGTGTTTGATTTTAAATTAATACAACTCATTCTACCCTCTGCACACCTAAATGCCTGCAGGGTATAAAACATACCCAAATTAAATTGCACATTCTTTTATGCTGATGGTGAGATTTGCTCATTGTTGTTGTTGTTCTTGTTGCTGTTTTTTTTGATTGAAAACACATGCAAATGGATTATTGTTATCAATTTATTTGCCAATGCTTTTTACATACGACAATCGGTGAATGAAACAATTCGATTTAATGGCATTGCATAAACATCAATTAAAAGCAACTGATAAATTGCCGTATGTTTTATGCTTTCAACTCTGTTCGGTTATTTATTTAACTCTTAATTGAATTATAACATTTATGCCACGCCTACGCTAACGCCCACATACTATCTACTGGATTGAACCATTGTGTTCAACTTTGGCCCGTTCTTTTGCAATACTGAAAAAAAAGTAACGCGTGACTGACATTGACTTGTGTTTTTGTGTTGTTCTTCATTCTCTTGTTCAGTCGGAGGCAGAGGTCAGAGTTTAATTGATAAATTGATAAATGCATAGAGCTTGAGTTACAGTCACTTAGCTGGGTACAAATTGAAACATCAAGAGCGCTCCCTTTTTATATTATTCATAAAGTAGAAAGTATAATAATTGAGACATTGATTTCAGATTAACTTGACTCGGAGTTGCTCTGTAAAATTTAGTCAGATAGTGAAAGCACATTAAAGCTTTATTTAAGCTGAAAGCTCCTGTGTTTTCTGACTATAGTACAATTTTTACAAGTTGTTTATTCTTACTAAGCATAAATCAGCTTTTAAAAGCACATTAATGCTTTGATTAAGCACATAAAAACTGGCAGCTTAATTTACTGGTATATTGAAAGCACATTGAAGCTTTAGCTCAGCTAAAAGCTTAACTGTTGCCTAACAAGCGCCTCTTTTTATAAGTAGATGTATTTCTTTAATGTAATTGAGCACAAATCAGCTTTTAAAAGCACATTAAAGCTTGGGTTAAGCGCATAAAATCCGGCTGTTGAATTTACTGGCATATTGAAAGCACATTACAGCTGTATTCAAGCTTAAAGCTCTACTGTTTCCTAATTACATGCCTCTTTTAATAAGTTCTTGTAGATGTTTAATCACATTAATAATAAATCAGCTTTTAAAAGCACGTTAAAGCTTAGATTAAGCACATAAAACCTGGCAGTTGAATTTACTGACATTGATGAGCTCTTGAAAGCACACTCAAGCTTTGGCTAATTGCAATAAAGCTCTATTGAAGCTGCAAGCTATTCTCATGTTCTTCTAACTATTTGTAGGGCTATAAGTGTGCTTTAAAAGCACATTAAAGCTCTCTAAAAGTTAAAAGTACCACTCTGGCCTCTTTTCAACTAATTATAGCTGGTTAATGTAGTATTTAAGTGCCCAATTTAAAAGCTTGCCCTACTCCCATTTCCAACGGGTAAACACACCCCTTTTGGGCATAAGAATGCGGGGTATTTCAAGCAGTAAGTCATTTAATTAATGAGCAATTTATTAAATTATAAACAATGCGCAACTCACACAATCTAAATTGAAGCTTGACAATGCCGTTTGCCCACTTGCTCTTTCACATTTCCCACATACACAGATACATATGTAGTTTCGACTGTGACAAGTGCAATGATTTCTAGACCCTGGATAGTTGGATAGTTAAATCATACAAAGCGGACAGCAGAGGAAGCAGAGAGATGACGGGGTGATCAACACCCGTGACGTTTGGCATTATGCGAGTGTCAATTGTAGTAACAATTTGTTGGATTTTCAAAAGAGTGTGTGTGTGTCCGTGTGTGTGAGTGTGTGTGCGAATGTGTGTGAGTGTGTGCAACTGCAACATGACACTAAATTTGTCAATCTGTTCAGTAAACTAAAAACGGAATTCCAACTGAAGCACTGACTGTGAATAAAAAGTTTTGGAATTCAATTCAATTAGTTAAGAATATAATAAAGATAATAAAAATTGAATACAGTATTAGAATTTAAAGAGTTGAAGTTTATTTCATATAAAAAAATATATATAATAATACAATTATTAAAGAAACTTAATATTTAGCTTGATATTAATAACCATATAGATATATTTAAGTTAAACTCCTAATATGGTTTACAATTTATTTAAAAGACAAGTACTTAAACTGCTTTAAATGATTGAACTTTGTATGTGTAAACACATACATAACATTCTAAAAATATTGATATACATATATTTAATATATAATATAACAAAACAACTATGCGGTAATTAAGCTAAAGATGTAAAGTTTATTGTATATAGTTTATACTATAAAGTGGAGTTGGGATTTTTTGAACAATTTACTGAATAAGTTTAATCGTTAATTATCAAGTCGTAAACTAAATCAGTCATTTTGTGCAGTTGGTCAGTTATTCAACTGTTCAGTTTGTCAGTTGTTCAGTTGTTCAGCTGTTCATCTGTTTAGTTGATAAGTTGGTCAGTTGGTCAGTTGTTCAGTTGGTCAGTTGTTCAGTTGGTCAGTTGTTCATCTGTTCATATTTTCAGTTGTTCAGATGTTCAGTTGTTCAATTGTTCAACTGTTCAGTTGGTCAGCTGCTCAGTTGTTCATCTGTTTAGTTGTTCAGTTGGTCAGTTGTTCAGTTGGTCAGTTGGTCAGTTGGTCAGTTGGTCAGTTGTTCATCTGTTCATCTTTTCAGTTGTTCAGATGTTCAGTTGGTCAGTTGTTCAATTGTTCAACTGTTCAGTTGGTCAGCTGCTCAGTTGTTCATCCGTTTAGTTGATCAGCTGTTCAATTAATCAGTTGTTCATCTGTTCAGTTGTTCAGTTGGTCAAAAACTCTGCATAGGTCTTTCTATTTAGTTCTTCAATTCGGTTAATTTATTAATTTTTCTGCATTGAAAACTAATTATTTTAAATATATGACAAATGCTACTTGGTGTTAGGATTTCATTTGAGTTTTATTTGTTTTATTTATATTTTTGTTTGAGTAAATATAAATATGTATCTATGCATACAAATTATATATGCAAATGTTATACTTTTAATTATATTATATTATTACGACACTTATTGTATTCTAAATGTACTTAGGTAAAACATTACAATGATAGGAAATTCCAAGAAAGAAATAAAAGAAGTGTTCATTGAAGAACTGAACAAAATGAACCATATATATAGTTCATAGTGAACTGAATAAGTTCATTCGTTCACAGAACTCTACAAAATATGAACCTGGAGTTCCAAATCAAGCTAAATTACACTTTCTTTCGAAAATAGTTTAAAAACAGAGAGCGTAACTGTTAAAAGTTTTAAAAATACAAATTCCTATGTAAGAAATACTTATCAATTTCTAATAAAATTACTTATAATAATACCTCTAATTTAATTTGATTTTAAAATTGCAAAATAATAAAATAAATGATTATTTAATAGTAATTTATTTTATTTTATTACATTAACTATTATACATAAAGGTATTCATAATAACTAATCAGGATATAGAGTGCTAACAACTAGGGATATTTAATAGTTACGTTTATCTAAATTTTTGTAATGAAAATAATAAATAACATTTATTTTAATCAGTAATTGTAATTGATAAAAATTGTATAAAAATAAATAAATAAATAATATAATATATAATAATAAAATATAAATAATATATAAATAATATATAAAAAATCTACGATTCAGCAAATCTTTCACAGCTTTAATCAAATAAATAACAATGCTGAAATTTGATTTGACATTTAAAAACTATCTTTATTCGCTGGCAAGTGAGTCCAAAGCCAATTCAGCTGGTCCACTGGAATGTTTTCACTACGATTGCAGTTTTATCTGTATCTGAGCGTTACCGAGACAAGTATCTCGACCTCGACAGCCGCAGAAAAAAAAGTTTCAGTTCCAGTTCCCGTTTCAGCTATGTATGTACGTTATATATAGTGTCATTTTCACATACAAACTCATACAAATGCGCGGCCTGACACCTGACAGCCACTCGCCGTTGAGTGGCTGTCGGATTTAAAAAAAAAAAATGAAAAAAATATTAATAAAAAGCGACATCAAAAAAAAAGAGAAGAGAGAAAGAGGAGAAGAAGCAAACACCATGTATGCATAAATGAAAGGACAACAACAACAACAAATAGCTGGCGCGGTGTTGACATGAACAGGCACATGGCTGAAGGGGGAAGAGAAGAGCTGGAAGAGGATGACAGGACACTTTTGGATATGTCAGTTATATATACATACATATATATGTATATGCCAGGCACACTCGAGGCAAGTGGCACGAGGCAAGAAAACAAGGAGGGGGGGGGGCGCGGTGAGGTAATAGCTTCGATGCTTGTTGGCGGTTTTATTTTTGGTTGTTTGACGCCGTGCAAAAAAAGAATCCACAAAGATGTCAAGGTGAACTGTTCGTACTATAGTATTTTTTTTTTGTGGAGACGAAGAAAAGTTCAAAGTTCAGGCGTCGGGCCAAAAAGTTGGACAACAATAAACAAGGGACTTAGAGATTCCGTGGGGGGAGGGGGAGGGGGGCAGCTGCAGTTGCGATGCGTTCACAACGCAAATATGCAAAGTCAAGTGGCAATTTATCATGCAACAGCAACAGCAACAGCGCAACAACAGCAAGGGGGCGGGGGGAAGCTGGAACGGAGGGGGACAGTGCAGGGGGTTAAGTGATAAAACTCAATTGAAAGGGGGCAATGGGCAACTGGCAAGTCGAGCTACTAGTATGAATGAATCTACACCTACGCATGGATCCATCGCCCTTTGGCTTACTGACTGTAGTTTGTAATGAATACCCTGTAATCGGCTATGCACTTAAACGGGTATATTGGTGTAAGAATGAGCTTGTAAATATGCATAGGTCTAGAGCTTATTGAAATCTTGCCTTGAATACCCTGTAAGTGTCACTGAAGGGTATACTCTCTCTGTGCTAGTTTGTAGAACTGAACAAATCCACAAATGTTAAGTTTATGTATCTCAAGTAGCAGTTGTTTGCTAGAAATACCCTGTAATTGTGTTTGTAGCAGTGGAAGTTTGCAGACAAAGTTAAATTTATAATTAATCCTTAACACAACTATTTTTTGTAATTAATACCCTGTAATTGTCTCATAAGCGCTGTATTAGTCGCGGTGTAACTGTGTAATAAATTCAATACACACCGTAATTTTTTTTTTATTCAATTGAATATTGTTTATCACAAAATTTGATATAAAAAGTTTTGGGACGTGAATATGCTTTCGTCACTAGTCTTTTACCTCGTGTAGAGGTCTTATTTGTGCTCAATACACACCGACAACTAAGCAGCATCATATTTTTAAACATAAACAGTTGTTAGTTGTGAAATATACCCTGTAATTTACTTTGAAGATTGTACTATTGCTGTGTTATCCTTTAGAATTGCACATATTTACATATCTACTTTAATAATGTATATCAACAACTGTTTTTTTGCAAAGTATACCCTGTAATACAATCAAGAGATTGCACACATGCTTCTAAATGCTCAAATATTTCAACTCATCAGTTTTTTGTAAAGTATACCCTGTAATTGAGCCTGAAGCTGTCTTAAGGGGTATATTAGTTGGCAGTGCAAGTTTGTAATCATACTTACATTACTAAATTCAAGCCCAACAACTGTTGCTTGTAGAAACTACCCTGTCAATGTGACTTAACGGGTATATTACTTGCATAATTAGTCTGTAGTAAGTTAAAGATCTCTTTCAACTTCAATTTAAGCGTATTTTTATTGATCTACAACTCCAATTGATTTGCTTAAGTTATCTGTTTACAGAGTATCTGCTAGTCGTACCCTTTATCCAACTGTCTGCTATTCTGTTACACTTGGTTTTTGTTTTGTTTTCATGTGAGCCCTCGACGATGTTCGCTTCAGTTAAATCGATGCGACGCTGACCTTTCCCTCAATTAAAGGCAGCGACACAGTGCTGGGCAAAAGTAATGGGCCCAGCTGTGCCGGACCGACTGTGTCGACTTGTTGGCTGTTGGCACTTTGGTTCATTAGCTTGCAGCCAGCACAGACCGTATCCATAATTTATTGTAGCCTACTTGCAGAATCTAATTTCAGCGATTTACTGCACAAATATGTAAAATGCATGTGGAAATTGGAGAAGGTAACTCGATAAGGAAAGAGATAGTGAGGCAGCGTGAGGCAGAGTGAGGCAGCGTGAGGCAGAGTGAGGCAGCATGACACAGAGTGAGGCAGAGTGGGATAATGAAAACAAGCCAATGCCAAGTGCGCCACAAAAGCCAAGCAATTAACAAGGCGTTTGGTTTAGAAGCTTACTCAATTCCTTCACCATCCTGTTGTCCAGTTTGTCCCCTCTCTGTCCCATTGTCCACTTGACAATACTATAGCAAGGCCCGTGCAACCGCAGACGCAGGGTTGAACCGGAAGTGGACGACGCTGTTGTTGACAAGACTCTAGAGTTGTAACTGCAACACGGACTAACCCCAAAGACACAATCGCACTCTCGTCACTAAGAGACCACAAAACTGGGCCAGGCAGTAATGGACTGGCGGGTGGAGGCTTGGCTTGGCTTGGCTTGGCTGCGGCACAGTAATATGCGTAATTAAACAAAACCGCAAGTGGGGCAGCAGGACAACAAGCCAAGCTACGCTTTACACAGCAGCAAAGCCAAAAAAAAATAAAAGAAAAAACAAGGATTCCACAAACGACACAACAAACACAAGACTAAAGGAAGTGGGTCCTTCCACTGCTTAAGTCGAATTCCAGCTACACTCACATCAAGAAAGGTTCAGCAGCTATAAAACTTAAGCTAAACTTTTAACTAGAAAAAAAAACAGCTTTTAATATAATGATTATATTATAACATTCAAAGCATTTGGTAAATATATTCTCGCATAAAAAAATTCAAGGCAAATCTGAATCTTCAAGTTGAAGTAACAGTTCTAAATATGATGGAAAACATTGAAGGACGCAATTTCACAGTAATTTTAAATATATACTATCTTTCAGAGATTATCAGGCATTTAATAAAAAACTATATATACTAACACTAATCTTAAGTTTGAAATAAATGAATCATTTTTAATATGATGATCAGCACATATTTATTTTCATTATATCCATCTCACAAAATTCAAAAGCAATTTTAAAGAATTCTTAAGCTTAAGTTTTAATGTGAATTATTTTTAAAACAAAAATTACAAATAATTCTTTATGTAAACTTATTATTTCTATAATAATTTAAAAGTCCATTTTTAATATGAGTCTGAAAACATATAGAGTTGATTTGCAAACTAGTTTCTTTTGGCATCATTTAAAGTTAGAAAGTAATCAAAAATATCAAAAATAATTTCCATTAACAAATTTAATATTTTATATTTTGCGACCCTTTTTTATACCCTGGTATAATGAATTTGTGTGAATGTATATAAAAGGCAGAAGAAGGGATCTCCGAACTTATAATGTATACATATTCTTGATCAGTATCAATAGTCGAGTCGATTGACACCCATCCGTCTGTCTGTCCGTCTATCCATCTGTCCGTCCGTCTGTATCAACGCGTGGATCTCAGCAACTATTAGAGCTAGAGACTTCAAATTTGGAATGTAGGTTTCCTGAATAGTTCCCGTAACAAAGTCTATTGATCCATCGTTCTATTGCGTTTTCAGTTAGAGTTAGGCAAATCTTTTATAATAATATGAGTACCGATTTCTGTATAAATTCTATCTTATATTTAAGTTAATTTTAAATATGATACTATTAAGTTGTTTGACGAACTAGTTCCTCCTATAATAATTCAAATTATTAGACACAATTTACTAAATTGTTAATGGTGCTGTTATCATTAATTTAAATGTAGAATTCCTTCAAAACATAAAATACCAGATGGATAGAAGTTTATTTTGAGCAACAATCGTAAACACTTCAGAATATAAACCGGCAATTATATAGAGTTGACTTTTAATCCCTTCAAATATGCTATAGTTGCGATTTACCCATAAGTTGCTTTCGTCTTTAGTTGTAATATCTTTTACATTACATATTCTATTTTGGCTCCATTTTGTGCGTTTTTTTAACTAAAGACGTATACATAATATTAATAATTCTCAAGTTTTTATTACCACGTATGCAAATTCATACAAACTGCAACATTTTCCATGCTGTTTCCATTTCACTTCAATAAAGTTTTTAAACTTAAGACGCATAAGTTATATAAATAATACCAAATGATAGAAAATTCATACAAACTGCAACATTTTCTATTCTATTTCCTTTTAACTAAAGACGTATACGTAATATTCATAATTCGCGAGTAACCAAGCGATTGTAATAATAGTTATGCTCACAAAAGAAATGGAAATGTGTAAATTAAATATTTACAGGGCTGTCTTGGATGAAGTAATGGAGGAGGAGGAGGAGAAGGCGGCAGAGGAGGAGGAGGCGGACGATGCTGATGTTGGCGGAGTGTCAAGAAAAAACAAAGAGTTAAAACGCAGTGCACCACATAAATGTGGAGCATGCAGATTGAAGTGTCGCTGCACTCTAGTGTTGGAAAGTGATGGAAAAAAAAGCCATAACTTTGTTGCCTTTGAGGCACAGAGTTTTGAGTTAACGCAGTGCTTAAAATTAAATACAAAAACTCGATATTCGAATGCTATTCATTGATTTTGCCTGGCTAACAGAATATGCAACAATGTGCCATCGATTTTATATTAGCCAAGCGAAGCAAAACACAAAACATATTGATGAATATACTACAAACGTAACACGGTGACAAAAACAAGAACTGGGGAAAAACAAACAAAATAGTGATAATAATACTTATACTATTATATGCAAGTTTGTATGTATGCGTTTAGCTAATAACCACATAAATAGTTGTCCATGGTACAAAAATAAAATTGATTCCTTAGCCAGACGAGTAAGGAACCAAGGCTCATAACAAAAACAGTTTTGTAGCTAGAGACTTGAGTTTTGGCACACAAAATAAATATTTTGCGGTCGTCGTATCCAGAAAATTTCATAACGATGCCATGCCCCCTTCAACCACCCACCCACCCATCTTGTAGAGCCACAGGGTTTACTATGGTCGGGGTCGCTTTTTTATTAATTAAATTGAAATACTTATTTTAAATTTATACCGAACATGACTAGCAGAAAATAAACACTTGGTAGATTATACATATATATATATACATATATTTATAGTTTCGTATTAGCTAGTGTTCACTGTATTACCAAAAAAAAAACTCACTCACCTGTTAAAGCAGCCAAATTTAGAATAAATCCAATTAGCCGCATCGCAAACGCTTTTTTAAATATTATTTATATTAATAATTAATATTTATATGGCGATTTGGCATAAATTTTAGTAATTGGCTTAAATTGTATATTGTTAAATATGTTTAAATTTAATATTTCAACAAATTGGCACTCTTGAATTGTTTTTGGCTTAGTTTAGAGTTGTTCTTGTTGTTGTTGTTGTAGTTATTTGTGAAGATGGCGATCGGGAGGCAAATGAAACGACGACACGACAACTCACGATACGCTTAGTAGTACTGCGAGAGAGCGAGCGCAGCGACTGCGAGTGCAAGTGGAAGGGAGTGAGAGCGATGTTGCGATGTCGCGAGAGCCGGAGTCTGAGCTTGGAGCTTACACGAAGTGTAAGCCAACCAACGCGCACGAATTTCACTTTATCACTGAATTTGATTTTTTTTCTCGTAATTTCTTCGCTTGCCGAACTGAGCGTCGGCTTTCTTTCAATTTGTTGCTGATACAATGCGCATGTGTATCGCAACATTCGGACGATGTTAAATGTTGCCAGCAACATGCACGATGACAAGCGCTTATCAACAAATGTCAAGCTGTTAAATTGATAAGACTATTATCTTATAGTCTTATATTCAAAATATGAACAATTTTATTTGCAAAATATATAAACACAAAAAAGCTATTAGTTATAGTGCGAATTATATTTTAAATGGCAAATCAGGACAGCAATATTCGTTATCAGCTGCAGCTAATTTGAAATTGCGGGCTCTCTGCTGGGTTTTTTAGCAACATGCTGCTAAGGCAGGGGTAAAGCAGGGCACATGATGCTGCAACTTAGGGGTTGTGTGTTCGAAAAACAAGTGTAGCTTTTACAACAACCCCTTAAAGCTGTTATACTTAAAACAGTTACTGTTATAACCATTATACTTATACCATTTATAACAGTTACAGTTATAACAATTATATTTATACCACTTTTAACCATTTTTATAGCCAATTGGCTTGGATTTATACCAGTTATAATACTTTTTATATCAAATTGGCTTGGAATTCACCACATTTGTTATAAAACAAGTTTCATGTTAGCACTTGGCACTATAAATAACTCAATATAATTGTTATAATGTTATATAACATGTTTCATATGCTTAGTTGAAAACTACACCTATGTATGTTTATAAACATGTAGAAAAGCGTTCAGTTTGAGTTTATAAGCTTTTTATCTCAATCATTAACTAAATAAATATGTTAAAGAAATAGGAAATGGATAAATGAAGATTGTGTATAAAATAGAATATATATATATACAATATCGTTAACATAATACATTCAGGAACTTTTGATATAACTGCAGAGTATGACAATGTGGACTACTTTCACATATCGATCAGTGCGATCACTAGTTATCGATTATTTAAAAACTTAAAGCGTGCCAATATATCGAGGTGGCAACGCCGTGCTTTTATCTTACCATGACGAACAGTCGCTGCAGTCATGGCTGCAGTTACTCGATCACCGCAACGTCAACCACATCTTAGTTTAGTTAACAAATACTTGTAGTTTAGATGAATCAAAAAAAAATGGAGCCCTTAAAACAAACAATGGCCGATGAGAATATAAGTGAAAACTCAACAGATCTTGTGAAACGCATATCAGTTACGGATGGCAACTGTTTTGGCAAGGCTAAGAATAGCGATGAGATCGTTGCCCGTATGGTAACTCATCGCAGTGACCCTGAGTATAAAATGAATCACAGGTGTCGGGGATTGGCGCTGATCTTCGGACATGGAACATTCGAGAAACTGGAGCGAAGATCCGAAACCGATTCGGACGTTAAGAATTTATGCGAGGCACTCGAGCAACTGGGATTCAATCCAAAGGTCTACATGGATTTGTGCTACAAGAATGTGAAGAAGCAGATCGCCAAGGCTGCTGGCAAGGATCACACAGAGCACGATTGCATACTGGTGGCGATACTCACGCATGGCGAAAGCGATTGGATCTCTGCCAGGGACCAGACCTACAAGCCGGAAGACATCTGGAGTGCTTTCACCGCCGACAAATGTCCAACGCTTGCCGGAAAACCCAAACTGTTTATCGTCCAGTCGACGCAGGGAAAACTTAAAGATCGCGGCATCTGCAGGCTGGGGACTGGATATACGCAAACGGACAGCGACTCATGCAGCAGCTACAAGATTCCCATTTATGCGGACTTCATGGTTATCTTCAGCACGATTCCCGGTTATTGCTCCGGGAGCGATGCCAAGCAGGGCAGTGGGTTCATCAAGAGCCTGTGCAACGAGTTGTCGGTCAACGGCAAGAATTTCGATCTCCTCATGCTCCTCACATTCGTCGCACAGCGTGTGGCCGTCGACTTTGAGTTCACCGATGCGGGTCACAACCAAATCACCTGCACAATGTCAACGTTGACTCGTATCCTGCGCTTTACCGATCAGAAGCGCTAAAAATGCAATCATTAATTTGCTCATATTATACCAATCACCTTCAGAAAATCTCAGCATTCGCTGCTTTTGCAACGAACGATCAGAAATTTACCTTAATTTAACAATGAATTTCATCATATAGGGATGTGCAATTCCATCGCTGAAACTGGTAGTCACTAGAGATGGGCGACATTTACGTCACCATATTGCGAATCTCCAATAGTCACTGTGACTTAAAAGTAGTAATCATATGTTTCTTAATTTTTAATGGCAAAGCTTGCCCTAAAATCTTGCGCCATAAATCTTGTGAAAATAGGTTTTATATATCCATTGTGCTCGAAGACAAACAGTGGCGATAAATGTAACAATAATTGTAAAGAAAACATCGCACACAATAATATCGATACTGATACTATCGTCAGTTGCAATATCACAAAAACATATTTATCGATATATTGTCAAATATCAACAAGCCACCTCTACAGCACTATGCTAAGCACACGCAAATGTTTGGTTAAGCCAGTAAATAAAGATTTGCAGAATGTTTAAGCAAGTTTTCAAACACTATAAGAGAAAAACTCCAGCTGCCGACTTGCACGATGTGATTGACTTTGATGTGTACGAGGAAAATAAGTCGTCTTACAGTTGGTATGATTTGGTACAACCTGTGAATGTCACTTCTGAATTCCTGAACAAAAGGCACGACGTGCTTCCGCCCGTTGGCTTGCAGCCAGAACATATGTGGCGTTGCTATACGCTATCAAATCATCCCGGTCTCTTGGTCATACGCAATTCATTTACGCCGCATGGACAGCGTTATTGGATTGCGCGCACACTTCGTGATTATCCGCGATCGCCAAACATCGTCAACTTGGATGCGAATCATTTTCCGGCGACAGTTCTGTCCGATTGGTGGAGAGAATTACAGGAATGCAGCAATGAAAAGCTCGCACAGCGTATTAAAATTGCAATGCGTTGGACAACATTAGGTTATCATCATAATTGGAATACAAAAGTCTACGATGAAGCTATGCATTCGACGTTCCCCAGTGACCTAAGCAGTATGTGTCAATATTTCTCCCAAGTCCTTGGCTATTCTGAATATACGCCACAAGCTGCTATTGTGAATTATTATCCCATCGGAACAAATCTATCGGGTCACACGGATCATTCGGAGCCAAATCAGTTAGCACCATTGTTTTCGTTTAGTTTCGGACAAAGTGCTATATTTCTTATAGGTGGCACATCAATAGAAGATCAACCCACAGCAGTGTATCTACGTAGCGGAGATTTACTAATTATGTCCAAGGAATCACGTCTTTGTTATCATGCTGTTCCCCGTGTCATGAAAGCAGATAAAGAACCATGGAAAGTGCTACATAATGAAACACACGAGGAGTCTGTGCATAAGGATAATAATAATTCAATGGATTTAGTATTATACGATCAGGTTAAAGATGATATCTTTTGGACTCCCTTTGACCACTATATAGACGATTCACGTATTAACATTAATGTGCGACAAGTGCTGCATGCGGGAGTTTCCCGAATTCCTTCTTCTATTTGCGAAGTTTGATCTTGACTGTAAATAACCTCATTGTTTTGGTTATTAAAATATGTGTATAATATATAACAAGCTGGTCAGTGGAGCGTGCGCGACAGAGGAATACCCTGTGCAAGTCTTAGAGGAGTATTTTAAATACTTCTATACAAATTAAATCAAATCAATCATCAGGTTTAACAATTTTAAATGTACAAATTTATGTTTTTACTGTACATACAGTTAGTCAAGTAACTCTTTTGTCATAGAAATAACTTAACATATTTATTTGGAATTCTTAAAAATAGTTAAACCCAATAAAACTCATTATTTGTTTGTTAACTTGTTTTAAGAACCGTAAGCAACAATAATAAACTAATAAAAATATATTAAATCCAAAAAAAGTATTATTTGTTTATTAGAAAATAAAATATGTCAATTTATTATTTTGTCAAAACAATTATTTGAATAGCTGTAGATATTTTCTTATTGGTAAAAAAACAAAGCATATTTTAAGAAATTCAAAATTCCCGCTGTTTTAGATTGCTTCCCGCCAGCGAGTATAACCGGCAAATGCTTATCGATATATCGATACATATCAGCAACAACCGCACATCGCTATCAGATTTTTATTTACATACACGCAACGTCGGCAACAAGTGCATTTATTGTTTGCTTTGGCTTAAAATGCATTTTCTTAAGATTATTATAGCCCTATTCATAGGGATAAATGCTGTTTGCTGTTCGGGCATCGAACGCGTCGACGATTCGGATTTGATTCACATGCTAACCGGCGAAGGTGACGTGGTCGTTTTGTTTACAAAGGGAAACTGCGCCGAGTGCGTGAAATATGAAGAGACGCTTGTCAATATCCGGGAGGAACTTAAACAGACGCTGGGCGCCTCTGTTGTTCAGGCAGTCGAGAGCAATTTAATACATATATACGATCCGAGCCGAGAACCGGCTCTACTTTATTTCCGTCGTGGAATTCCAATACTCTACAGCGGCGACATCAATGCCGAGGAAATTGTCCACTTTTTCGGAGACAACAGAGAGCCGGCTGTGAAGGAACTTTCCGATGAGAATTTCGAGCATTTAACTCAGGCCTCGACTGGCGCCACAACCGGAGATTGGTTCATTTTCTTCAATTCCGCCGAATGTGTGCTCTGTCAGCGTCTGTACGCCGTCTGGGAATCCGTTGGCGGCAAACTGAAGCGCAAGATTAATGTGGCGAGAGTTAATGCATTGGGAGCCGGAGTCTCCACAGCGAAACGTTTGAAGGTTATGGAAACTCCTGAATTCATCTTGTTGCATCGCGGCAAACTATATCGTTATACGTCTAAGGACTACACTGCAAAAGCCTTTATAGACTTTGCCGAGCTCGGATATTCATCGAACTTACTTCCGGAAACTGTGAGCCCTCCGTCCAGTTCAATGGACGAATCTGTAAATCAGATTATCGAATATGTCAACAGTTATGGTATTCTGCCTTTAGCAGTTGTTGGTGCATTTGCATTGTTAATTCTGCTCTTCATTATCAAATCTGTTTTAAAATCTCAGAAACCTACGAAAACAAAGAAAGATAAATAGCTCAAGTTTGACTTAAGCACATCTCAAAGATGAACAAAATTGTAACTGTGACTCTGTGTAAAGTTTTGTAATAAAAAATGTAAATTTAAACAAAAATATGATTACTCTGTAGCAAGCTGGAATTTACTATATTTTGCCGTATGCAAGCGAACGTTACGCACGCCTCATGAAATTATTTAAGGGACCTTAGTAAATAGGAATATTTTACCTTATATTTACTGCTTGCTTCAAAATTATCGATATATTGTATATTCATTTTTGTTTTACACTATCGATAGTGTTCAATAATTGTTGCAAGCATACATAAGGTCACAGTATGGATGCTAAATTTGAAATTGCTCATGTTTTTTGTTAGAATTAAGTCAAATTTATAACATATATTTATTTTAGATATACAATACAATATACAATTTTTGATAAATGAAATTTGCATTTACCATATTTTGATATCTTTTTATTTTTGTCCAATCGATAAGCAGTCACTTCACTTCATGACTTAAACTATCGATAAGTGTCGTGACATCCAAAGTAAATGAACTAGTGAACTGATTACGGAATTTGTTCAACGCGGGCAAATTTGAATTTATGATTATCGAATAAGTGTTGGCGTTTGTGAAACTTTGTTAATTTGTGTGCTATAAATAATTGGGGTTAATTATTATGATCTAACAATCAATTCAAGCAATTAATGATTTGCAATTTGATAATTATCTTGGGCTATTATATCATTATTTGACGTCTAACGAGATGAGTCAAGTTTACGTCCATTTAATTAGCTATTCAAACCAGTTGAAAGGTTTCAATTGCCAAGTAATTGGTCTATTGATGTTTGATAAACTTGAAATGGTAGCAGACGGAAGTCGTCACCTACTATTACAGTTGCAGTTCCAGTTGACCATGGCAGCACGTTTAGTACTCAATGGCTAACTGACCAGACAAGATTTATGTTTCCATTGAGACATGTGGGCTTGACAGTTAACAACAGACAGAGCCGACAGTTGTTAAGCCTTTTGGCTATTGCCATTATTATTATACCCTGCAGAGGGTATTTTAATTTGATCACGAAGTGTTGAAGCATTGAAAAAAGGTGTGGCAGATACAGTAGCATTTTTATTTTTATTTTTCCTTATTATTTTCTTGTTTTCTTGTAAATTAGGCTATATATGTAATTAATCTACTTCATATTCTGGTTCTTTTACTATATATATATATATATATATATATATATTTATTTATCTATTGTTTAAGTTTTAAATTATTTTATTTAATTATTTATACATTTTTTACATTTTGACTTATTTTTGCTTAAGTTTATTTATATTTTCTTCACTTCATTTATATTTTTTCCTTTTATCTATCACGCTGAATGTATTTTAGTTTATTTATATATACAGTTTAGTCTGAATATGCTGAAAATCTGATATAGTAAACACATAAATGTATACACATTTTTAATATTAAGCGCAATCGAATAATCTACATATAAACCATAGGAACGACCTTTAAAACTATGAACACTCAGTAGCAAAAACTTTGTTGGTTTTTAAGATATCTCAAACAAAACTCACAGGCTATGAATATGTTATTGTATATTACAATCTGTAGAAATTTGGTTAGAATTAAATAAATATATCCTATAGCTATTATATCATATGGTTGACATAGATAAGATCGTTCGAGAATCCATTTTAAGTATGAGATTCTCGTTTTGTTTCTTGAGCTATTTCTAACAACCTCACACATTTTGTACTTGTTTCTGTCTAACACTATCTGGTTTAATTTTGGTGAAAGTTGAACTGCTGTATTTAATTTTTGTTTGAAAATCTTTTTTCTTTAACATGGCACTTTAAGTAAATTAAATAAAAACTTTTAACTATTGAAACGATTGGTCAAAAACTTTATTGTTGTATGATAATATTATATGACTTTCAAGGGATTTTAAGTAAATTAAGTTATGGTTTTTTTTTCTAAAGGAAAAAGGCATTTGACTGACACAATAAAGTGTTCTATTTCTATCGGTAAAATACTGTCACTTGTTATTTCTAAGTGTTCACCCGAGACCGACGGCTTTTAAACAAAAAGTGTCGGTGAAAAGTCCGATCGTCTGCTCAATGTTAATGTTAATGTTTAATGTTACTTTATAATATGTTCATAAGACCGCAAGAGTATCTAAACTTCGTTGTGCCTATGGATAAATATTATTTCTTATTAGCAGACATAAATGACCATATCGATATATACTTATATTTAGCCAGCTGGCGATCAAGGTTAACTGGCCCTGCTCCAGTTTAACATATGTGTTTGTAATTCTCGGTTTCACACCCCTGTTGTTGTTTTAATCCACAACTCAAGTTGATTAATTGCACTGATGTAATCCAAACCGGTTTTAATTAAAAGATAGATTTCTTTTTTTTTTGATTTTAAACATTTTTATTTAGAAACAATTTTCCGGGTGACAACATTTGGTTAACAGATCCTGCTGGAGGATGAATGTACATTCATAGTTGAACAGAACACACAGAATAGAGGAAGAAGAACAGTTAATGGAGCTGGCCAGTTAGAGTGTAAACTGGCCAACTGCTAATTAGAGGCAAGTATTGACTTAGAAGTGTGAGACGTAGGATCTTTGCAGATAATCCAGGAAAACCATTTGGGAAATACTAAAAACAAAACGAATGCTTGACTTAAGGATAAGCGCGATACTCAAACGGAATCGATGGCAAGGTCAAAGGTTGGGGCTGGTGGATGTTGGCTATCATCATGGCAATTCCATGTCTGCTGCTGTTGTCCAGTGTTTACCAAGTGCCTGGTGCGGGTTCCAGATTGACGGAGGCAGCGCTCTGCACATGTCCGGGCAGTGGAGCAACATGGACGGCGCCACGGGTCTTGGCCACATACGAGGCGGGAGCGGCGGCGGCAACAACAACTGGGGCAACTGGGGCAGCAACAACGGCCGGTGCGGCGTGCACAAGTGCAGGACCCGATTGGATGAGCACGGGACCGGCGGGAGAAAGGGCAAGGGGCACAGCAGCTGGCACAGCCGAGGCGTGAACAGCTACGGAGCCGGCAACACCAGGATGACCAAGCACAACTGTACCATGGGGAGCGGCGAGCAGTGGCACCACCGAGCTATTGACTCCATAGGCCAAAGCGAACAAGACTACGACAACGGCGAACTGCAAAGAAGAAGAAAAAGAAGAAGTTGTAGGACTTATAGCAGGGGGATTACACGGTAAAAAATGCTGGAATCAAGCATAAAATAAGTGCCTAACTGTGTCATATTAAATAATATAAATATAATAATATAATAAATATTTTCAGATATTTATTTCAGCAAATTCTTTGTTATTTAACGAATTTTGTACTTGAAACAAATATTATAGAAATTTATTTATAAAATATTTATATTATATATATTTATTTTATAATTTATATATTTATTTTATAGTTTATATATTTATTTGAGATTTTTATATATAACTTTATATATTATTATTTTATATATTTTTATATTTTTCTTGTTCTTGTATATAATATTGATCTCTATTTATTTTAATATATTTATATTGATATAAATATTTGCCCATTTGATACGCATACAGATCAGGAATTCTTTTAACTTGTATTTTATATTGTATTTATTTTTTAATATAATTTTTTAACGGATTGTTCTGTGCCTAAACTCTCTCACCTTCATGTTTGCTCTATTTTTTTTGTGAACTGTGCGACGATTGAAACGTTACTAATTGACATCTGCCAGTAGTTGTGGTGCTTTTATAGCTCCAAACTCGACTCTTGATTCTCTCTTTAGCATATTGAGCCATGTCAAAGCCAGTTCTCGATCGGGCTAATGCGGAAACTGGACAGATAAAAAAAAAATGCCGACCTCCCCCTTGAACTTCTCCCTTGTAGCACAGACAACCCACATTGTGCATTGTAGCACTGACTATTCAAGTGCAAACACATGGGCGCAGACAGGATATAAATAATAAATATATAAATATATAATATATAAAAATATATATATATGTATAAATATATAAATAAAGGAACAGTGGAACGTAATGTTTTCTAAATATAAAGTTGGAAAATTAATTAAATAACATATATTTTAATTTGAAATAAATTTATATTCATAGTTTATATATTTTGTATTATTATTTAAGCAGTTTTTAACAGAGAAAAGAATTATTTGAATAGTCAAATTGATGACTTAATTAAATTTATATATATTTGAATAGAGATTGGTAAAAAGAAATTCAAATTAAATTATTTCTTGGAAAAACATATTATTTTTATTAAAAAATTTCATTTATAAATATCATGTGATTAATACTCAAAGAATTTAAACTGATTATAATATATATTAATGGAGTTGTCAATTTAAAATTGTATCTTGACTATGTATACGATATTGTCGATTGTTTGTAGTTGACGTCAAATTGCTTCTCCATCGTGTTGATGAAGCTATTAGATAATATAATTTATTCATTATTCTTTTAACTCGTGTCAAGAATTTTTTGGCATCAAAAATAATTACTTATTCTTCAATAAGGAAATAATAATCGCGAAAAATGATCATAATATGGGATTTCAAATTTATAACTTCCGTGTTTACGATGCGATCGCTATGAAATTTTTAGGATACATTGGCACCCTGATGTTTCAACTGTATGCCAAAATTTAAAACTCTAGCTTTAAAATTTCTCATTTTTTGGGACTTCTTAAATTTTGTTTTCGATTTACGGGGCCGGAAGAAGGCGTGACAAAATTTTAACATAAACTGGTGCTGCTTAGTCCATAGGCGAACCAACATACCAAATTTGGTGACTCTAGCTCTTATAGTCTTTGAGATCTAGGCGCTCATACAGATAGACAGACGGATGGACAGACAGACGGATAGACGGTCATGGCTTTATCGACTCGGCTGTTGATGCTCAAGTAATAGACTCTAATTCATTGATAAACTTTCTAAGCAAACTTTGTTCCATTTACACAGTTTTCATGTTTGTCGCACCGAAAAAAGATAATATTTAAAACCTTGCAGACTTGTGGTAGAGAAGAGGGGGCAAGTGCCTTCAACTTCCCATAACTGTCTACGCTCATGGTATACAACACTATAATTAGCCACACTCAGAAGTTGACAACACTACAAATGACACCACATGACGACGTTGGTCAAAGCTGACCATTTGATTCGGCCAATCAATTAAAAAAACTGGCCAAGAGACAGACAGACTTGAAACACCTCAACTACTGCAAACACTACAATAACTATTCAATAACAATAACAACAACTAGACAATGTTTATAATATATATTTTAATTCACAAACTGGAGCAGATTTCATCAGCAATTTTTTCAGTAGCTTGCGCCCTGAAATTAATTTACCGACTTAAAGTTTTATTTTAATTGGAGCTGCAAATATGCAAATATTTCTCTTAAAAGATCTGCATATGCTTATAATTTTCATATTTATTTATATATATACATAGAACAACTATTCGATCCATTAAGCTAATCTCAACTTACATTACTTTATATAGATAATATTATGAAATGTGATTTCTTCCATTTATACTTGATTACTTAGGCTAATCGTTAGTTAGTTAAGTTAAACTTGATAGATTCTTATTTTCAGTCTATCAGTTAAGCTGAAAGGCTTTAGATAATTTCTCTACTGGGTTCCGATGATGTAATTCAATTGGTTTATTACAGAAATATTGGTAATAGCGTGGTTATATTTGTAACATATTGTGTAATTTATACTAAACTAACTTATAAATGGAATTTGGCTTTAAAGTCACTTACATTTCACTTGGTAAAATATTATACTATTTATATCCAGCCTTGTATGTATATACTTAATAGATATTTATATAAATAACATTAAATATTATATATATACAAAACACTCCCTTCAATTTTAATAAATTTTAAATGTGTCGAAAATGAAGCATAGAAAATTAGTTAAAAACGTTCTGCATATCGCGCAAAGCGTTTAATATTTTAATAAATGATTTATTAATAGATTACAAAGTGTAGCAGGCCGATAGTTTGTTAACATTCCAATCCTCCATCATTACACCATCACTAGATTGTGTATCCTTCCGTCTCTAATTATCCAGATGGATTAGCTATCTCGCTTTAATCTACTAAGACAATGGAGATCGACCTAGCTTGATCTCGCTCTATCTCGTTGTGATGCCATAGTCTGTCGTTTGATACAGACGAAATAAAGCTGACGTCATAGAAAATGCTAACTGCGTGTTTCAATTAAATTAAACGATTACAAAAGAAAACATAAGCAAAAGATTGGTAAATGGTATATGAAAATATGAAGTAATGAAAGTAATTCACAAATATTCGAATCAAGTTCCAATATACATATATTTAACAAAGTTCTTTAGAACACAAATCTCTGCTAAATTTCGATACTAAACTCAAGCAAACACATGCCTTTAGAAAAGCTGTCAAAACGAAATCTTAAGTTTATAGTATTGATGACAACACAATTTATATAACACTACTTTAATCAATATATCTAGTTACATATTAAATACACTCTGCAGATTAGAGGCGATTAGTTACAAATCGTAGTATGGCGCGTTTAGTGTTTACGGATAAGGATCACAATGCCTATGATCCCAAAAAGTACAGGGTATGGTACACAACTCACAATTCACATTAAAGTCGTGATAACTAACTATAAGTTGCAACTACAGGTGGTTCACAAGAATCATTGGCGTCAGGTGAGCCTTAGATTGGCGCCAACACAGAAGAAATGGTGGGAGGATCCCGATGTTATTGTTGCGTGAGTATCAAGCATTTTATTTCTACATACCACTATATTCAAATGGGAAGTGTCGGCGGGGTCTCTTATTACCTTTGTCATTGCAATTGTTTCGTGTGGTTTATCGCTGAAATGGTAGAGGGGAATAGAAGGGGATTTTGTGGCATGCCATTGATTGAAATCGAAACAGACACGAAGTGGCGCCAATGCAACTCTCATTCAATTAAGATTCTTTAATGGCAACGTGGGCGACACAATACAATTTTATGGCATTCATTTAATAGTTGGGCACAGTGTGGCCACACCTTGAAATTACACTACTTAACACAAGTCAAATCGTGATTGCTTTTGCTATGTAATAGGGACTTATATGTAAAGCGAAAGCTTTACACATTAATAAATGGAGCTTAAAGCTCATGAAAGCTAATCTATGCTAATTTTCTCAACTACTCCATATATTCAATTAATTTCTTATATAAAACAAATTAAATTTGTTATTCCAAACGAAAGCTTTTATGAATTAAAGCTCACATTTTATTATAGGTCTTTAATTTAACTGAATCTTATAGAAAACTGATTAAATGTGATATTCCTATCGAAATCTTTTATATAAAAGAACTAATTTGTAAAACATATACGATAAAGCCCACTAAAGCTTTTCAAACACCCAGAGCATATGTAAAAGCACATTAAAGCTCGCTGTTAATATTTGCCACTCAACTATATTCAACACACACATTTATTCTGTTTATGTATTGCAACCTAATATTTTGTATATGCATAAAAGCTCCTTAAAGCTTGCTTAAACAATATTTGAAACTGTTGGTACAAATTAAACTAATTAATTTGTTAGTCATATACGATAAAGCCCACTAAAGCTTTTCAATCGCCAAGATACATGATACATAAAAGCACATTAAAGCTCGCTTTTAACGTTTGCTACTCTCAACTATTTTCAAACACACATTTATTCAGTTAATGTATGTCAATCGAATGTAGTTTATATGCATAAAAGCTCATTAAAGCTCGCTTAAGCAATATTATAACTTGTTAAGTGTAAGTTGTTAAGAAACAATCTCTTGCTGTTCAGTGTAATTATACCGGTAGCAATTAAATTCCGCATATTGAATTCTTATCAAGAAACATGTTAAGTAAATTGCATCACATATTCAAGTTCTTAAGCTCATTTTAAGCTTTTCAAATCTTCAAGTTTACTTTTGGCACTGAATCGAACGCTAATTTCTGAGCTACAGAGTCGTAGTAATCATATAGGTACTATGATACCATACACAAACTGATGTGATAGAAGTGCAATAATAGTCACGCGATGCTAACTAAGCATTTGATTGATGGTTTGAGTTCGATATCGGAACTACCAACTAGTACCTTCTAACTGTAAAAGTAACGCTGTCTTTTCGACAGGCTGTGTCAGCAAAAGTTTGCCAAGTAATTGGGAAAAATATGATGGCAGGAAATTGGCTGGGTTCCTCTGCTTCTTTAACTAGGTCACATACAATTTATCGTTCTTACGATTATGTGGACAGCCTGAAGTGTTATTTTGTGGTCCCAAGGTCTGAGAGTGAGATTGCCAAGTTGGATAGGGTCGAAAGTGATAAAAAGAACTGAAAGTTTTTGGAATACGAGTAAAGTTTCTTATGGACTTAAGGCAAAGCTTATATATTTATGATCTATTGTGATGTGGCTTATGATCTTAATAATAGATAATTTTGATACTTACCCCATCTAAAACAAGTCGTTCTCAAAAAGTATCTTCTAAAAATGGCTCGATATAATTTAACAGCCCTACAAAATGATGTATTTTATTTTAAAAAATTATTATTCCATTATAAACAGAATATATGTTTATATTTTTTTAAATTTCCAACATTATAGAAAAACAAACTTAATAAACCCTTATACTTTTTTAAAGTAAAGGGTCTAATATGTGTAAATACGGTTAAACTAGTAAATGTTTCTTGTGGTGTGAAAGGGCTATAAATATTTCTTAAAAGCTGTTGGATAAATATTGCTAAAGTTTGTTAATTTATATTATTTTAAGATCTATTTATGTACATGATTTTATTATGGATATTTACAATTCATACATAAAAATAATTAAAAAGCTCTTTCAAAATGTACTTTAAAATGGTTTTTAAATTTTATATTAAATTAAAAAGTTATTCCAGTTGAAAGAACTTCCAGCTACGTAACTATATTAATAATTATGTATCTATTTGAATTATATAATAAGTATAAAAGCTCTATGTAAAGAACTTCCAGCTCTCTTGAGCTGATTCCATTTAAACCCCCCAAAATTTCTGCGACTTATAGAAACTAACTCAAAGAGCAAGAATCAAGTTGTCATTGCCAAATGAAACTATAAATCAATTGGTAGGGGATACACCATTATTATACTAGCTTTTGTAAGCTGCGTAGCCGCATATCTAACACTATTGCTAATGGCTGGAGTGTTCTACTATATGGCTAGGGGAGTGGGGAAGCTAACACTTTGCGTGTTCAATAGACAAAAAAAAAAGAAAAGGGAAATCAAAATAAAGCGGAAAATGGTGTCAGTACGGAGTACGACAAAGAATGTACTTAAACTGGCGCGTCACTCAATCAGAATGATATTATTTTTAATGGCGCTGAATTGAAACGAAACCCAGAAACCACCTGAAGTTACACCGAGAAAAATTAGTTTAAAATGCGAGTCTAGAATTTCTGATTTTCAGTTTCCAAATACCGCAATAGTTGCGGCTGACAACAAACAAATATGGTTATAAGAATGTTAGTAACTTTAAACAATGCATATAAATCTGGAATTTATTGTTGGACCCTTTACTTTAAAAAAGTATAAGGGTCTATTAGTTTTGTCAAGAAATAAAAGTGCGTAACAAGAAATCTGGCAGACAGCCGAGTCAATATAGTCATGTCAGTCTGTCTGTCCGTCTGTCCTGCTGTATGAATACCTAGATCTCAGAGACTATAAGAGCTAGAGTAATCAAATTCGGTGACAATACTCCTGAGGCTTCCACAAGGGACAAGTTTGCTTTAGAATTTTGACACGCCCCCTTACGCCCCCAAAAATCGGAAAAACCCGAATAACATGAGTAATTGAAAAGATACAATTTCCAAATTCGGCATACATAAAGTTTAGCTAAATTGCGATGTGTACTGAACATTTCATTGCAATCGGACAATAAGCACCGCAGATTTTCGAATATACAAAGGTTGAAGGCAGCAACTTGAGGCAAGGAAACTGGTAATTTGCCTGGTAATCGACTATGGCTGCATTGGCGCAATGGATAGAGTTTCGAACTCTTGCGGTGTGGTTCTGGAGTTCGAGACCTAACAGATCTCCGAACTTCTGACACCGTTTTGAATTGGTTTTATCCCGGTATGCCGTATATTTTTTCTGTGTAGTTTTGGACTGCATATGGCAACAAATAAACACGATACGCGTTGTTGCCACACTGCCACGCAACACGACGGCGACGGCGACGGCGACTGCGACGTCGACTGCGATTCCGGGTGTAACTCTCAAATGAAGTTTGGCCGTCAGCAGCGTCGCACGCGACAGACTGAAAGAGAGACGCAGAGAGAAGAGGAAAGGAGACAAAAACTTTTGTTAAAAATAAAAAGGAAACTTAATTACATTTCAATTACAAAACAACAGACGTCCATCAAATCAACGTGTCCGTGTCCGTGTCCATGTCCGTCTGAATCCATCTCCGGCGTAAACAAACTTTTTATCCATATGTCACTCACAGCTGGCACTGTTGCTCGCTCCGATTCCAGTGAATGGGTGCTACCTGTAAAACCCAGCGGCGGGGGCAAGTGCACCACGGTAACGATGCTCTTGGCCCAAAGAATTGCACGCAACGATTGTTGGTCAGTCGAAGACGAACCCTGTTACCGTTCAAACAAAATGAACGTCTGGCAGACACTTGAATATCTCTCGGGTTTAAGTTTACGCAAGCGCTACAATTACGAGGGATTTGCGGATACACAGAATCTTATACGCACTCTAACGCCATCCTGGCGACGTGATAGTTATGCGGAGAAAACCAAAGCGGAGGATGTGGCAGCAGTGGCAGCAACTGGAGGCGGAGCATCTGGCAGCAGTGCCAAGTATGTGGATGATCGGGTTAGTGAAAGTGTTGCAGCTGCCGTGGCCAGCAATATGGTTAGACGCCGCACGAGTCCGGCACAATCCTGTGATAATAATGTTGCATTCAGTTTACGCGCCGCAACACTGGTTGCTGCCCCAAGACGTGGCAAGCGACGCAGTTGCCGAAAGCCCAGACGCCACAATTCAACTCAACTGGATGCAGAGTACGCTCTTACGGCGGATGATCTGCAGGATCTGGTGAAGTGCACGTAAGATTTGATTGATTATCTGTACCTTTAAAATACGTTATCCTTTTGTGGTATCATTTATAATACCGCTTGTTATACGGTTTGAAAACTTATGGATATGAAAAGTGCTTTTTCAGACTTTCTCCTCGATAAACAAAGTTTTATATAATTAACTTTATCGCACTAATTGCTAAATGTTACGTAAAGAGAATCGTGACTTAAATTGTTCAATTGAACTTTTTTATAGAAAATTCCCAAAGGAATATAAGGAAATAATAGAATATAAATAGAATAGATATGTTATACAAATAGAGTAGAAATTGAATAGAAATAGTAGGAGCATATTTTTAGTTTTTAAAATAAAGAATCAAATAAAAAGAAAACGCTTTAGTAATGTGGTAAAAATGTTATAGACATATCTAGACTGTAATCAGAATATTTTTAGTGTTCCTTATTCCCTGTCAACACATTAAGACATATTAATAATATTTAATAAATTAAGAGTTCAAGTAAGTTTACAGTTTATGTATATTATGAAGTCTTAATATGACGACACTTTCATCTAGAGATGAGTAACTACTGTATACCTAAAATCCATAGATACTTGAAATTCTAACATAGAGAAGTCAAGTGGAGCATAGAGAAGTTCAACTGCAGTAAACTTTTAGCTTTAATTTTAAGCTTTTTATCTCCAAACTTCAGTATACGCTAAAGTAACAGTGTTAAAGTTCAACAAAATAATGCTCAGTGTAAAAAGCGTGCAAAGCTTTTGCAAAGCTTAGCAAATACACAAACCTCTAAGGTGTCCCAACTAACGAAACATATTTAAAACAGCTGTTAAGTGAGAATTTAAATATGGTAAAAGCAATTATACTTTTCTGTTTTCATTAGACACAAGTGCAGCTTAAATAATAGAAACAAATGAATAAATGCAACTGGAAGTTACTCTGCAAAATTAATTACTGATAAATAAAAGAACTGCAGAAGAAATAGAAAGAGAGAAATACTATGTTACCAACTTTAGTATCAGACTGTTATACTTGCAGCCATTTCAAGGCTACAGGGTATGGCAACGTCATCGATTTGAAAGCGACCAAGTGCGTATCTAAGCTGTCGATTGCATTGCATGCACAAGAAAAATAAGAACGAAAGAATTATCTTTGGCATGCCGAAGCTTTAATACCCTTGCAGATTTACAGAAAATAAAGAAAAATTAAGTAAATTCTTGCCAAAAATTATGTTAACATAGTTAAAAAGTGTTGAAAAACAAAAAGATGCTTATTAAATAATTATTTTACTATTTGATATAGTTGTCAGATTTTCAACAAAATTTTGTCAGAATGTAGAAGATATATCTGAATACTTAACTTGTGACTTTCGTTGAGATATGTCAATAAATAACATAGTTTTTCATGCAAAATATTAAATTTCTATCGATCATTCATATGATAGCTATATGATATAATGGTCAGATTTTAACAAAATTTGATAAGACTGCATAAAACAACACTAAATATACAAACTGTGAGTTTGGTTAAGATATCGCAATAAACAAGAAAGTTTTTCAAACAAAAAGTTGATTTTCCAACGATTGTTCAAATGACAGATATATGATATAGAAGTCCAATCCTAACTAAATTTGGTCAGAATACATAGAATAGCAAAATATACATAATCTGTGTTTTTGACTAGGATATCTTAAAAAACAACATAGTTTTTCATACTGAAAGTTGATTTTCCAACGATTGCTTATATGGGTAATATATGATATAGAAGTACAATCTTAACTAAATTTGGTCAGAATGTATAGATTAGCAAAATATACATAATCTGTGAGTTTGGTAAGGATATCTCAATAAACACCAACGTTTTTTATACTAAACGATCGTTTCTAAATGATATATCATTCCTAATTAGCCTTATATACTTACTACCTACAGCAAAAAGACTGATCTGTATAAAGTTTCACCAACATAACTTTTAAACAGACTCTATATATATTACATACTTTATTTCCTCTTACTTAATGCGCGTGTCATATTTAATGACAAACTTATATTACCCACTGCAAGGGTATAAATACTACAAACATCAGTTGGAGTCGCCAACGACCTCGTTGCAGTTTCAGCATATTATTGCCACAAAGGAACCGAAAAGCCGTGCAAAAAGCAAAAAGAAATAACAAATAGAATTATTATTTGTTGTCAAGGTGTCGAGACGTTTTGGCCAATGCAATGTGCAACTTTGTGGCCAAGTCGAGGCTGAGGCTGTGGCCGACTTTGTAATTGAAGCGGCTCTTAAAGTTGCAGCACGATAGCTCACCGCACGTGTGGCAACAACCAGTTTTTGTTGCATGAACGAAACTCGAACAACACAAAAGTGTTTGCTCAATTTCGACGCTCGGAGTCGATTAGAGGAAATTATTGTACGGCTGTGTGGCATGAAACTTGGCCATAAAGCGAAATAGTTATCTGGTTTCAGCACTACTACCAAATGGTAGTAATGTGAGACTAGCTCTCAACCCTTACCCTTGATAAATAGTTGGGAGTATAGTATAATAAAGCGCCAACATACGATACTTTTCGATTGAATACAACGATGACAACCATAAAATCTTTGCATTTAACAGCAGGACAATCGAAGGCGCTTTGAATATCGTGCTGGGGAAAATGTGAATATGGGATACGAGTATTAGTAGTAAAACTAGTTTCATATTATTTAGTTGCTCGACGATTATAAAAATAGAGTTGTCACCTGAGAAAGCCTTCAAGCTCTGTCACTGTTATGTACTGTAAGAAAATCGGAGTTAGTTGCGGAGATTCTAAGCAAACTTGGAAACATAGAAAACTTAAGAACAAGTAAAGATTTATATAAAGAAATAGAGATAAAAAGAAAGAATTGTTAGAATAAATTTAAGTAGAATTAAGTATATAAAATGAAGGGAAAATAAGTTAAACTTCAAATAAACTGAATAAACTAAAGATAGCATTCCATATTTATAGCTAAAGATAGTGACTAAAAACAATAAAGATATCAAAGATTTTTGTTTTAACAAAGATATAAACAAACAAATTTAGGTATATTTATATTAAATTATAAAAGGAAGAGTAGAGTATAAAGAAAAGAAAAGATAGAATGAAATCGGTATTTATTAGGGGAAAATATGCTAGAGAGATATACTATCTTTGGAAGGTTAATCAATAGAAGTAAAGGGGTAATTTAATTCCCGAAAACCAGTTAAAGCCACAAAGCGCGAAAAGTTAGAACTTCTTTTACACAGACTTAATTCTGTCTTTGTGTACCGAATATGGTGGAGATCACACACAAGATCCTTATTCCAGAACAACTCCAACAAGAGAGGTATCAAGTAGTTATGTGTTGTATAAGATTCATCAAATTCTTTAATGAAATCAAGAACCTGAGTAGACTTGTTGATCATATAACAAACAAACTAATTACAATTATTCTTGCTTGACATAAACACTTATACTTATATTTATAGATTTTTATTAACAAGCTACTTATGAGTATTCTAAACCCCTAAATAATCCTCTATACGAGGTAGAAGTCTAGTGACGAAAGCATATTCAAGCCCCAACTTTCTAATGCCAAATTTTGTGACAAACAATATTAAATTTAATATATAAGTTATAAACTATAGTGACCTGCAGCCCAGCAAACTTCACTACGTGTGAATTTTTGGGGTCTGCTTTCGTCACTAACGTGGACTGCCGTTCACAGTGACTACACCTCCACACCATCAGCAAATTGCGAGAATATTTCCCAGTGTAGCTATGAATTAAATGAACTCTCAAGAAATTTATATTTAGAATATATTATGTTTGCTATTAGCATTTTATTAGTATTTGTTAATCCTAAATATGTTAAGATTTAGTTATAGTAAACTATAAGTCTTTTAGAAATTTGCCTTCAATTGACAGCTAATTTTTGGCACAGTGTAAAATGCAAACTTGTTGACACACAACGTTGTGTATTTGTCATAATATTGACATTGGTGTCATGTCATTAAGCCTAACATTAAACGCTTAGTTCAACATGCGATGCCAATTCGCCCACTTGGCCAATGCGAAGCGAGAGCTAGTAGTGGCAAGGGCTAGAGGCAAGAGCTAGAGCTGTGGAACTGGAACTGGAACTGTGCTGAGGCATGTTGAAACACGACACCGTGCCACATTAAAGTGAATCGCAGTCGTCGCAGTCACAATCGCAGTCGCAGTCTAACGACGCTGCTGCCACATGGCACTCGACCCTTCTGCCACATGCCACACATATCTCTCTCTCTGTGTGTGTGTGTGTGTGAAACGCGAACAACAACAAAATGAAAGCGAAACAAAACAAGAATCACAAGACGTAGGGTGCCACATTCGACAGTCGCCTTTGACGGTTGAAAGTTCCGCAAGTTGTTGAAATTAATGCGCCGTGGCCAGTTGAAAATTGAGTATTTTAAAAATCCGGAACATCTTTTTATCCATTACCAGCCATGCCCAATTATGGCCGTTTCAATATGGGCAACAGTGTCAAGCGAAAGAGATCAAAACATAAATCTCTCACAGTTGCCGCCGTGGTGGAGATCGAAGAGGATTTTCTATTCGATTTTGTGCAGTGTACACTGGAACCGCCGGAGAGGTAAACCCCCCCCCCCCACCATAGAATATACTATATTGGACATTTATTGGACCTTCGGTACGTGTTGCAATTATCAATTTTAATGCGCTGCAAACGAGGCGAGAAAAACGCATAAATGTCAAGTGCTCGGAAAATTTATGCACGTCGCTCGCATTAATTAACGTTGCATACTTTCAGGCGACACTTTCTTACTTCTTCCTTCTGTCTCCTGTTAGTCCTGTTAGCTAGTTTCATAGCTCAACTTTGTCTTTCAATTAGCTCAAGGACTCTGCCTCCGTTCTCCAATAGCTGTAAACTAATATCGTAGCTTGACATTCCGTTGACAGCGCCGAAGCGCCGTTAATTGACTCATAAATAGAATCAATGGGAAAGTATTCACTTTCATATATCACTACTAGTAGTAGTAGTATACTATACCCATACCACCTATAACTTCCAACGCTTTTCACATATTAATTAGACAGCAAATGTGATTATGCACAGAAGTATATGTGACAGTGACAGCCGTGAAGTGCTGTCTGAATATATTTCAAAGCAATTCGCAAAGAAATCTTTGTAGTTTATGTCCAAAATTCCAGTTCAATTAAAGAATGTTTACGTTAAGCTGTCAAACTCCTTACGAAAATTATTTAATTTTTTATATTACTTTCCAATATATTATTAAAATGATTTAATATCTTTCACCATCCTCTATTGAATCAGATTTCCTTTCTTGCTATTCCAATGGGGTGATTACTTTTGCCTCACCCTGCATTAAAGCTGGAATATCAATATGTTTGAGTTAATGGCTTTTAATGTCACTTTTATAACTAGTTTGTTATACACGACTACTGATGATTCTTTTGCTATTACAAACATTCTAAACTATGTAGTGTGTTTATTGAAATTGACGATCTTGAAATGAATTGAGACAGGAATTAGGTTTCATACCCAATAGTTATTCAGTTCATAGACAAATCGAGTCGTGGATGTGTGTGGGAGTGTGTGTGTGTGTGTGTGGGAGTGTGTGGATGTTACAAGTATAGAAACATTGTGTCTGACAACAACAACAATGTGTTGACTTTGATGTCTTAACACAAAATCCCCGAACGCAGTTCAAAGTCGTCAAAGTTCAATTCAATCAATTTTGCAATATGTGTGTGCGGCAGGTAAAGATACATAGATTGTAAGCCAGGTTAAGTGTTGTCTTGGCCCCAAAAAAACATTGATGTGTGTGTGTGTGTGTGTGTGTTACATCAGCATTGACATTGATAATGAAATTCCAATCAATTCGATTCGAATCGAGTTGATGCCTTTCGCACATGCATAAATTACGACTATTCGACATGGAAAGAGAAGTAGAAAAAAAGAGTAGAAGAAGAAGTTGGCAATCTGTCATGTCATGTGCAATTCAAAGTGTATATAATTGCAATATAAACAAAACAAAACGATACGAAACGGAATGAAACGGAAGCAATCGCATGGTTAGTCAAATTTCCTGACAAGTATGAGAGTTCAGGATGCCGATACAATCCTTTTATTACCACTCCGCCCCCATGACATTTGCAAAGACTGCATCCGTTTCTGTCACGCACGTTCAGGTGGGTCGTGATTTATAAGTGCTCTATACTCCCGGTTATTACCTCGTGTGCATACATATATAGTACTGTTAGTCGATGGCTTTTATGTGCCACCCACGTGTGCGAAGGTTGGAGGTCAAACCTCATCAGGCCACACACGTGGGCTCAGCGAATGGGTTACACGACAAGTGATAAAATATATAAATACTAGTGCACATGTTAAACATACTATATTCCGTCTAACTATCCATAAAACGAAACTAGTCTAATGTCACAAATATGTAAATAAATGGTAGGAGAAACTGAGAAGCTATGGGTATTGTTATGTGAACCTAAGTAGTATGATAATACTAAGAAGAATCCATTTATTTTTGGAAGTTTGCAGTGATCTTACTTGGGAATATACTATATCTTTACACTTAGAAAGTTTATTTAGTTATCAGAAACTTAAGAATATCTTTTATTTCATCATTAAATGTAGAATTTAGGACTTAATAATATTATATTGTTCCCATATATACAAATCGTATTTTATGTATATTTATTATTATTTTACATTGTTCAATATTTATATTTAATATAACATTTAAGTTGACCATCGAAATCCTTTCATTGATCTATTCATAGATTTGACTATTAAACATATGTTGCCCAAATAGTTTTTTGACCCTTTACTTTAGAAAAGTTCCCATAAAGTATATATGTATTTACGGTTTATTATAAAATTGAGTAAACACAGTATTTTAATAGAATAGAAACTTAGTAATCTTTCGTCGTTTGAGCTAATGCTCTAGCAATCTTCCATGTCAAAGGCCGAACTGCAACTCTCTTCGCCGTCTCAGTCTCCGATCTTCTTAGGTCGCTCGGTTATGCTCATGCGAATTCGCCTGAGAGTGAATTCGCCTACGTTGCCTTAACTCGTTGTTGTTGTCTTTGCTCGTTGTTGTTGTCTTTGCTCGTTGTTGTTGTCTTTGCTCGCTGCTCGCTGTCTAGGGATTGATGCACAATGGGAATGATGTACACAGGGATATAACAACCCACATATATTCTTGATCAACATAAACAGTCGAGTCAATAAGGCCATGTCCGTCTGTCCATCTGTCCGCCCATCTGTATGAGCGCCTAGATCTCAGAGTCTATAAGAGCTAGAGACACCAAATTTTGTATGTTGGTGCGTCTATGGGATAAGCAGAATCAGTTTGTGCTAAAACTTTGACACGCCCCCTTCCGCCACCGTAAATTGAATTTTCTTTTTTAAATGCCATAAAACGTGCGCTATAGTAATAAATTTTGGCATACAGGACAAATACCGGAATCTTAATGTATCCTTAAAACTTCATCGCGATCGGATAATAAACTCGGAAGTTATACAAACTTATTACACAGTGTCGGGTCAAAGGATGAAGAAGACCACATTGACGTTAGAACTTGTTTAATTTAAACACATTCATATATTACCATTGAATGATTTCCTTACTAAATTTACAAATATATACAAATATTTATAATATTAATAAACTATCTTTTAAAAGTAATTAATTACATTTTTAACTATTCCAATTATTCTTGTACACTTTAAGCTTGTATAAAGAATATTGAATCTTCTTATTGATCTAAATATATAGATTTCATTATCAATATACATAGTATAATATCAATTTAGCTCTTTCAGTTTTAATAAATTAATTTATTAATTGCACAAAACAATATTTAAATTTGTATTTAATATTGAACATTTACTCTTTAAATAGTTAATTATACTATTTACTTAGAAGGGAATTTGAATTATCTAAACTATAATTAGCTCTTGTCCAAACTTAACTAAAGCCTTCAAAATCTGCAAATTTCCAATATTATAAATACAATCATATCTTGCGCATAATTTTAAACTTTGTAGAACTTCCTTTCAAAGAAAACTAAAGAAACTGTAAAGTTTTCTTATAGTAACTGAAGCTAGCATAAAGTTTTCTTGAGCTTGAAAACTAAATGAAACCACAGCAAAGTTGTTAGTGTTAAATACACAATTAAAAGTGCATTTAACTTGGCCCAAAGGCACATTAAAATAACAGTTGAAAGCCATTTAACAAACCATTTGTGTTGGCTCAAATACCAAACCAAAAGTGTAACCAAAGTCAGAGTCAAAGTTGTAGGTGAAATTGGAGTTGGAGTTGGAGTTGTTGTAGTTAGTGTCAGGCGATATTTGGCCTGTGATATTGTCAGTGCAAAGTCAGGCTATATCATTTAAGTAATTTAGCATTATTTCGACACAAAGTTAGCCCTATATTCTTTGTTATTACCTTACTTTTTGTCCTTCTCTTCTTTTTGGTGTCAGCTCAAATTTGTTTCGTGCAGCAAATGACACAAAGTCGGCAGCATGTTAAATATTTTTCATATGAAAAACATATTCTTATAGTACAGCAAAATCATTGTGGATAAACCCATTATAATGTCAGACTAATTACAGTACCTACAGTTGTCGCTTAAGCCAAGACAAATATCAAGAACTCTAGAATACAGTATACAGTAGAATCTAGCTAAATTTATAGCTTATACTAGTAGCTTGAACTAGTAGTATGCCTATCATGACTGTCTACAGTTAAGGCTAATATCGCATGTATGAACCCAATATGTATTACCATAGAAGAGGACCCACAGATACTCGTATGTGGAGCACACAATAGTCTATAACATATGAGTTTCAATCGACTGTCTGCTAAAAAGTCAAACGAATATTTGACAGCAATGACTGCACATACTACATATATTATATATCTACAAATATCTGTGTGTATATATCTGTATATATAATTTTACTTGCATGTGTAGCGCATTCCCCTCGGCATGTCTAAAATTACACTCATTTTTGGGGGTTTTCTATTGTTCACAAAAAAAAAAAAAATAAAAAAAACTCAAATGGAGTGCCCAAAATTGACTAAAGTTAAAACGAGCTTTAAATAAACTAAAGGTATTCGTTATTAATGAATAAATCTGTGATTTATATTACAAAGATAAACTAATCATACTTACTTAAAACTATTACTAGTAGCAAGTGCCTCGTAACTTATTTAATTATAAAATATATAAATATATTTGGCAGAAAGACGTACTCATAGAGAAGTTTTGCTTTTTAGATTGAAGCCATAAGATATATTAGGTTCACCTTAACTTGATGCAGTACTACAATTCCATAGTAATAATTTACTTATGAATATAAATTGCTTATTTAGTGAACTTAACATCATATTTAGTTATATGAAGTACAAAGTTTAGTGTGTGTTTATATCGCTGCGTGCCAGCTCTTCTTCAAGAGTGTTATCGATGATCGGTAACTATCGATTAAGATACGATTGTTCTGTAGTTGCCAGAAAGTAGGATACGTTGTGTGTTGCCAGATGTGCACATACATATACTAATGTTGTAGTGAATCGTTCAGATTCAGTTCGATCGAACGATTCTTCAGAGTGAACGACTGAACTAAATCCCTGACTGTCGTTCATTCTACTTATTTGAGTTCCAATCTAGTTCAATTCATTGTAGTTCATTCGACTCATTTGAGTCCCATTCTCGTTCTGCTCTGATTCGATTCCCAAAATGATTCTCTTGTTCCATGGACTCTTTCTTTTAATGTAGCTCATTCGACATCGGTAAATATTAAGCGTTGCCTAGAAATCACATTTATTTTTTTGTAAAATTAATAAAATTGCTTTAAATGTTAATAGAAAGCGTTCGAATGTGTGGAACCATTTTATTGTTACCGAGGACACTATGGAGGAAATTAAAACACATTCTAATATTTAGAGTAAATATAGTAAATAGCAGAAAAAATATGAATATATAATATATATATAATATATTTTGAACGATAAGGGACTCAAATGACTACAGTGAATGATAATGAACAAGAGTGAACGATAGTGAACGAGAGGGGATCAAACGTAAGTGATCGAGATCAAACTATAGTGAATGAGAGTGAACTAGAGTGAATGAGAGTGAACTAGAGTGAATGAGAGTGAACTAGAGTGAATGAGAGTGAACTAAAGTGAATGAGAGTGAACTAGAGTGAATGAGAGTGAACTAGAGTGAACTAGAGTGAATGAGAGTGAACTAAAGTGAATGAGAGTGAACTAGAGTGAATGAGAGTGAACTAGAGAGTATGAGAGTGAACTAGAGTGAATGAGAGTGAATGAGAGTGAACTAGAGTGAATAATAGTGAACGAAATCGAACGAGAGTGAACGAGAACGAACGAAAGACTCAAATGAAAGATCAGTTCGTTCAGTAAAGAATAAACTATTGAACTAATTCAGTGAATTGAACTAGAAAGTCAAACTTTAACATATACAACAATATTTCTTTTAATTTCTTAATAATATTTAAGTTAATAAAACTTAATATTATTCTGACAAATATGAAATATAAATAACGATACGTATTTTATTTGCTGTAAATTTTCTGAAATACAAAAAACGTATACGTACATTCAGTATACGTATAATATATGCTGGAAAAGTTTTGAAACTACTACCTCAAGTCTATTGATTATTTTGATTAGTCTAATATATAAAATGTATAAATAAACCGCATCTAACTAAGTTATATGCCTATAAAATTGATATTATTTATATTAAATTCAATATCAACCAATTATCGCTTACCCATAACAATTTTGCTTGTATTTTCCAAATTTCCTTAAGTTTTATTAGAGCATTTTCCATGTCGACATTGGACATTTGATTAGACAAATTTGCACATTTATTTCGCTTGTTTACCTGTCACACTTTGTTGGTAGCTGAGCGGCTGGTGGAGGAGGAAGGCATTTGGGGCTCAACGGGGGGCTGTTTTTTTTTATCCTTGTTGCTGGTTGCCGGTTTCGGGTGTTTGGCAACCAAAATAAAGGCAACAAGAACCCAGAAGCTCTATAGAAACAAAATATGTGGCCGACCTCATTCGTTACCAACAGTTACAAGCGCTAAAACGGCGTTCGCGGCGCGAGTTCGTGACCCATGTGCAATAACAAATACTTTTGTATTATCCTTAGTCCTTAGTCCTTTGCCGGCCGGACAGCAGAACAGCAGATAACAGACAAAAGACAAGGTAACAGGACAGTGTAAAGCATTTTCCTTCGTAATTAACTGCAAAGGCAAAAAACCAAATATTTTAAAGAAAAACTAACAGAAAAGGCAACAGTGGAAATAACTCGACTGGCTAAAATCCTGTAATTGCTCTGTTAAAACTCTTACACACGCGAACAAACACCCGGCAATCATTGTACATTGTAGCCGCCTCAGTGTTCTCTTCTTCTACTTGAATAACTTTTGAGTTAATTATCCGAACGTGTATTAATTGATATTATAAATATGAAGAAAAATGAGAACTACTAGAAACTCTTGATCCCACTCTGCAATTAGAGCATATATTTTGTTCAGTCCCAAGAAGAATTCG
>OY282580.2:1005000-1140000 GCA_958299025.2 Drosophila histrio | reverse complement strand
TTTTGTTTAGTGGGCGTGGCCAGTGCTAGGAAACTTTTCAATGACAAAAGTCGCGCCTGAATTGAATTCAATGAGCACTCGACATGAAAATGGCTACAAAAAATCCAAGCCGTCAAAATCATAAGAAATTAGACCATCGCGATAGGCACACAAAAAACTTGACTTTATGTCTGCAAGACATGCAAGAAACAACAAGAATATCAACAGCAATAATAACACTGCAGTTGTGAAGTGCTGCAAATGTCGGAAATGTGAACTTAGATTTGTCTGTCCTTTTTTTTTTTTTTTTGAGATATTGAAGGTGTATTTTGTAGTATGAAATTCCATTTAGTTTCTTTTATCATTTTGCCGCATTGCGCGCACGTGTCAAAGGTGTCGCAGGAGTAAGTGGAGAGGCAGGAGGCGGTATTTACCAGCTTGTTGTTGTAGTAGTAGGTGTGCCTGTTTTGCATTCACCTGTCAAATTTAACAGCTACACTTTAACAAGTTGTTGTCAGACTCAATTTCCATTTAAGCTAAAAATATACATAGTAGTCAGTTTATCTGCATTGTGAATATTTCATGTAAAGTTCAGCTAACAGTGTTAGCCAACTAGTCCAAGTTTTCTCAGACAACACTGGACATTTGTTGAGAAATATATATCGATATGTGTTTCGATAACAAGAGCCGATTACAGCTTTGAAGAAACTTTCCTAGGGATATCTGCAATTCAATTAAGACACGAAATACAATAGATCTGTAAAGATTTGATGATAATTGCTTTTGAAAAGAACTGTTGGCTTCCTTGAAATATCCGAACAATTTGTCGAAATTTGATTTACTTGTCCCCCTTTCTCAGATTAATTTCTTTAAATTTAAAATTTGTTTTAGCTCAAAGAAGTGGAGCGTGAGCGCATGTTGATTATTGAGGGTAAATCAGATATAATACCTGAAGAACTGGCCGATGATCCCATCTTCATGGTCAACAAAGATGCCAACACGGAGATACTTAAAGAGCGCTCCAAGGTAATGTGCTATGTGCAACTCATTCATAAACCAAACTTAATTCAAATTATATTGTTTTCCAGCTGAAAACAAGCCGCGAGAAGAACGCCGAACGACTGAAGGTCCAGGGTGTTAAATGGGAGCGAGAGAGATTGCAACATGCGGCCAAGGAGGCTGAGATGTTGGCCAAGAAACACGAGCGGCAACGCCAACAGAAGCTGCTCGTCGAACAGTACAGAATTGAGGATGCTGAACGGGGAATGGACCTGTTACGGTAAGTTAAACCAAACAAATAAAACTCCAACCCCATCCCAAGCCAGTTCAGTCTAAATGAGCTAGACTTAAACAACTACTTACTTTCATCGTAAGGCAGCGTTAGGCTAATTAAAACTTATGTTTAAAGGTACAACAGCTTTAAAAACAGATAAGATTAAGGTCATGTCGAGACGCTTAAAGTCTTTAATTCCTAGCTTTTCTTTATGTAAACAGGTCATCTACATATTGAGAAAAGTTAGAAAGAAGTTTATTATCTTTAGTTTGCAAAAGAATAGAATGAGTTGCAGGCTTGATAGTTAAAGCTCGTTGTGGGAAAATCTGTAGAGTTTTTAGTTTATCATATAGTCATGATTAAAGGTACACAAAATTAAAATATTACTCCTATAACAGATTATAAGAGATCCTTTACTTATTCTTCAAAAAGGAAATAATTGTATAAACCTAAATAAATTTGTAAATTATAAATCTATTTAAAAAAGAATAATAACCTAAAAAATAGTGTGCTTCTGGTAGGTGTCAAACTCCAGAGCCACAACGCAAGAGTTCAACACTCTAATCATTGCGCCAATGATAGCCATAGTCGATTATCTGGCAAATTTCCAGTTTCCTTGCCTCAAGTTGCTGCCTCCAACCTTTGTATATTCGAAAACTTATTTGCTGCAAATCTCTGATGTTTATTGTCCGATTGTGATGAAATTTTCAGCACACATCGAAAGGAGAATATACTTTATGTATGCCGAATTTGGAATTTGTATCTTTTAAATTACTCGTGTTATTCGGGCTTTTCCGATTTTTGTGGGCGGAAGGAGGCGTGGCCAAAATCTAAAACAAACTTGACCTTTGTGGAGGCCTCAGGAGTATTGTCACCAAATTTGGTTACTCTAGCTCTTATAGTCTCCGAGATCTAGGTGTTTATACAGCAGGACAGACGGACGGACGGACAGACAGACGGACAGACGAACATGGCTATATCGACTCAGCTGTTGATGCATTATGGGGTCTGATATAGACCTGTTACGCACATTTATTTTTTGACAAACTTAAAAGACTTAGACTTATACTTTTTGAAAGTAAACCGTCTAAAAACAAACTGATAATTGCAGGGATAATTTCAAATATTCCGATTTTATATTTTCCATAAAAAAAGCTTTATCTGCTTGCTATGTGAGCTGAAAATTACATTGCGATCGAATAAATAACTTTAAACATATTAAACTTGACACTTTCCTTTTTGGTAGAAGCAAAGAATTTGTAACTGCAATTTGGCTAATTAATTAATAATAGATAAACTTGATTTGTCTTACAGAATAAGTACAGCTTGTGTTTTGCTTGAGTGTAGTCTTCCAACTAGAGTTTCCTACTAAGTATATACTATTTACTACACGTTATATTGCTAAATAAATAATTTTAAATACAGCTAGATTTATTACTTAAAGAGTATAGAAATTTCTATAATAGCAAATATTTGCACAGCGTAATTGTAAATTAATTAAATGTTGTTTTAAATTTTGTTAGCTAATGAAAACTTAATTTTGCTCCGCTTCACAGCATCCATAACGAGGATTGGCGCGAATGCGAACAGAATCTGAAGGAGTTCCTGGAAAATGAACGGGCCAAAATGAAGGAGCGTTCACTGCGTGTGCCCAAACCCTTCACCTCGGATCCACAGGATATATTGAATATAGTGCGTGCTCGGTAAGTGAATCTTTGCAATTAATAATAAGTAGTCAAACTTAACTTACAACAATTCTTATTAATGCAGGCAAAAGTTTCGTGAGACAGAGTTGCGTATACGTAATCAACTGGAGGATGATAAGAAAATCATTGTACCTGTTAGTGGGGCTGGCAATGAGGATAACTTTATAATGGACGAGATTGGCGGTGGCAGCATTGATATGCCAAGGGAACCCTCGCTGGATGGCGATTATGCCGGTGCCATACAAACCAAATACATGGACGATGCCTCCGATGTATCCGAGGAGTCGGTGAAGAGTGAAAGTCTCATTAGTTTATCGGTTGCCAAGCGGGAATATGCCGAAGTCCTGCAGGCCGAGATGGAGGATGAGTATAATCGGGGACTTTTGATATCCAAGCAACAGTATGATCAATTGCGCTTTGAAGATGAGAAAATTGTTGCTTTACGCAATGCCAAGGTTGAGTTTATGTATTTTAAATCACTATAAATCTCTATTAACTGTTTACTCTTTCAGAATATACTCGAGCTTTATCAGTTGGCCGAACAGATTATTATGGGTGATGTTGTGGAGGAGGAACCCGAAGAGATTGGCAATGAGTCGGGCGAGGAGGGTCGTTACGAAGAGGAAGACCAAGCTACAAAAGACGAGGAGTTAAGAGAACAGGATTAACATTTCGTATAAATCGTTACTTTATTTACTTTCGATCCATTTCTGACACATCTTTCAACGGTCTGCAATTATTTGAAAAAGCGGTTTTTGAAAATTTTAGCCAAATACTTCGATTTTAACCGATGAACCGAAGAAATTCCCCCAAAAGCAATATCTCAAAATTGTCAAAATTCTAAAAACAACAACAATTCCGTTGAAGATACGCGGGAAGGGAACATTTTAATACAATAAATATTCAAAGCTTCCATTCGAAATCTCAGTAGCAATCAGTGCGATTCACCTGTCAATGAAGTGTCAATGAAGTTTAATTAAAGCTGTAACCTGTTCAAGATAATAATAATAAAAAACCCACATATTAAACTTAATTAAGTATATATTTAATTTCGCACGAGGCAACTTTGCAAAGTGTGCTACAAATATTTGCATTTCAATGTGTCAGCTGCGATAAAGCCATCAAAAATTGACGTGTTCCACAAAGTGACTTTAACTATAATTTCACTATTAAAATATATGTTTTATTTTGCGCGTTTTTATCAAAAGTTGTTTATATGTTGCAAATTGTGAGGAAAATAAAAGTATTTTAATAATTGAATATTTATTAATAATGGAATTAATAATACAACTTTCTATTGTTAAAAACGTTTATATGTTGCTAATTGTCAAAAAAATACATTTATATTTATAAATAATATAATATTTATATAAATAATAAAATTTTAAGCTATTTATATTAATTTAACTTTAACTAATTACAGGCGACCAAAATTAACTTAAGACATCGTTAGTAAATATGATTTAAAATTAACAATTCAATTAAATTATATATAGCTTAAGTTTAAGGCTGAATGAATAAGGGATATATATGTTGGTAAATCTATATAGTTTATATGGATTGTTGACAATTTTTAAAAGCTATTTACGCCTTCAAAAAGTTGCTATACCCTTGCAGTGGGTGTTTTAGTTTCGTAACGAAATGTGTAACGACCCTATAAAGTATATAGATTATTGATCAGCATCAACAGCCGACTCGATATTGCCATGTCCGTGTGTCTGTATGTTTGTCTGTCTGTCGGTCTGTCTTTCTGCCTGTCCGTCTGTCTGTAGATCCATCTGTCTATCTATCCGTCTGTCGGTCTGTCCGTCTTTCAGCATCTCTGCCTGTCCGTCTGTCTGTAGATCGATCTGTCTGTCTGTCCGTCCTCCTGTTTCTAGGCAAACTAATCTCTCAGTTTTAGAGCTATCTGGATGAAACTTGGTACATATCAGTCTTTGTACTTCAGGCAGTACATATGTCGGAACCGGCTGGATCGGCTCACTATATCATATAGCTGTTATAGGAAATATCGGTCGAAAATCATACTTTTGTATGACAAACTATTTTGTTTTTCGACTTATCTCAACCAAACTCACAGATTATGTATCTGGTCATGTCTTATACAGCCTGACCAAATTTGGTTTAAGTCGAATCACTATATCATATAGCTGCCTTAGGAAAGATCTCTTGAAAAGTGCACAGGGTTCTGTAAGTGTATGAAATCTTTGGCGTGCCAAAAATAACAGAGAAGACTGAATCAGGGCACCCCACTGTCGCTCCCGCCCCGACTCTCCGGCTTGTTATAGCCTGTGCCCATTACAAATGGGCAGAAAAGGCTATAATGAATTTGTGTGAATGTATGTAACAGGCAGAAGGAAGCATCTCCGACCATATAAAGTATATATATTTTTAATCAGTATCAATAGCCGAGTCGATTGACACCTGTCCGTCTGTCTGTCCGTCTGTCCGTCCGTCTGTCCGTCTGTCCGTCCGTCTGTATGAACGCGTGGATCTCAGCAACTATAAGAGCTAGAGACTTCAAATTTGGAATGTAAGTTCCTGAATACCATACGCAGATCAAGTTTATTTTCAATTTTCGCTACCAAGTCCCGTTGGTTTTAAAATTGGAAAAATCACCATAACATAAGCAATGTTAAAGCTAGAGACTTGAGATTTGGCACACATGATAAAAAGTGTAGGCTTTATGTGTCCTGAAAATTTCATTGCGATGCCACGCCCCCTTCGCCCATAATTTGAAATAGCTGATAACATGAGCAGTTTTATAGGTAAAGACTTAAGATTTAGCACACATGGTAAGTATCCTACTCTAAATGTGTGGTACAATTTTCAGTGCGATCGGATATTGAACTCAGAAGTTATTCAAGAAATAAATTTATGCAGCGCAGCATAAGCGTTGCAGCGCAGTAGCAGAGCAGTCGCTGCGCCGCGTCGACGCGTTTGTTCATGTATGTTTGATATGCCTTTCGTCTGCTGTGGCGCTAAACATAAACAATCAATAGCCGCAGTCCAGTGTTGCCAGACTATCGCAAGCTACCTACTCTCGATGCAAGCAAAATCGACTTCAAGCGATATATTTAAATCCCATTATAATGAAAATACTTTTCTTTGAAGACCTGCACAGGCTATCCTACTGTCGCGCCCGCTCGACTGATCGGCTTGTTTTTTTGTTGATATTTGCGCAATTGCAGCGATATCGTTTGCTGGAATGGAACTGTAACAAATCTCAGCGCAATTAGCTGAGGCAATACGCTTATCGACTGCATGCCGGAAGAGTGTTGGCAGACATAGATTAAACCACAAATCCCACAATGGGCGTGACGCATTTTAACTGTGTCTGTGGGCGTCGCTTGATTTGAGTAGTTTAATCAGAGTCTGTCAAGGGTAATAACTACAATTTATGTGCAACTCACCATATTTGAAATCATTTTTAAAAATAGCAAACTTTTTATCTTATTTATGCTGGCCTAAAAATATTCTAGAAAATAACAGAAATAGAACTGCTTTTCCCCCCTCTGCTAACAATTCGACTTCAAGTTTTCAGTTTGTGTCTGTTATTGGTTTCCTTTAGAGTCATCGACATTCATACGTATATCTTGTCATATTGGTTGCCCCCGGCAGCCACTCTGCAACCTTATGTCTGCTTATTTGTTATGGTCGCCTTTTTAGATGTCCCTTCCCCTTTCCCCACTTTGGGCAGCCCTTCTTCTATGCCCTAACATTTCATCCCTTGAGTATGGAAACCAATGCAAATTATGTGCTCACTTACTCGTTACCTTACAGCTATTGACTTGAATGTGTCGCTTGTGGGCGCCTGCGGTGTTTGCCAACTGACTGCAGATTATGCCACATAACCTCCTCACTCCCATTTCACCCCACTTCCGCATCTTCTGCCACCTTTCTATTTACACACCTCCTTACTGTCGTCTGTCGTCGATGTCGTCGCATGTGTGAGAAATAATAAAACTTTAGACACAGGCTCTTAACTTTGTTTATGTGCATGTTGGCCATGTTTAACGCCATTTGATCATAAACTCAAATAATATACAGATATATATATTTTTTTTATACTAATGCATCTAGTATAAAGAGAAGGGAAATGGACGAACTGTTCAATTTAACATATTCAGTTTCAGTTTAAATTCAGTTGAATGGGTATCATAGAAAAGTCTATGAAGATATTTTATAGGTCTCATTCTCTTTAATTAATAAAATAGATAATAGCTAGATATAGTAATAATATATTGTTCTAGTAACAATTAGTTTTGTTGCAAATTTTCTAAAAATATAATAAAAGGTTATCCGGTAATAAAAACAACTTATAACATCCGCTGCAATTAAGTAGCATATAAATGTGATATGATGCAATCGTATGCTTTCTGTAATTGCTCTGATTAGCACAGTTGTCAGTGTCTAATTTATGGACCTAATGAAAATCAAATGATTTATGATGACAGCTTATGATAATGAAACAAGGTTGAGTGGGCGTTATCAAAATCTAGCAGACGCATCGATTAGTAGATACCCTGTAACTAAATTAACAGAAACATGCAGGCAATCTCTGCTTAGAAAGCGGATATGGACTGCAGTTATGAAAATGATCAGACTGCAAGCTAATCACTAGATTGCAATGATTAATGTCTGAAAAAACGCTTAAATAATGAATTTATGAACATAAAATACCAGAGCAAAAGTCACAAGTTTATTTCGTATTTTCCTAACAAATATTGCTGTAAAACTAGTGATCAAAATTTAAAGACATGTATGCATGGTTAATAGATGTATTCATTAGCTTTTAGGAAGCATAAAGAGTTTTCAATTCGATTGTGGCATTCTCGAGTAATGATCAAAAAGGTAAGCTTAACTATGAAGAGAGTTTAAAAGAAATGGCCAATTTTTAAATATTTTTGATAAATTTACTACCATTGGAAATTTGTTTTAGGTGTTCGTTTGTCAATTTAAAGAAAAGGGTTTGGTAGTAGTAGTAGAAGAAGTAGAAGTAGAAGTAGAAGTAGAAGTAGAAGTAGTAGTAGTAGAAGTAGTAGTAGTAGAAGTAGTAGTAGTAGAAGTAGTAGTAGTAGAAGTAGTAGTAGTAGAAGTAATGGTAGTAGAAGTAGTAGTAGTAGAAGTAGTAGTAGTAGAAGTAGTAGTAGTAGAAGTAGTAGTAGTAGAAGTAGTAGTAGAAGTAGTATTTAGAGTCGTAGTAAAAGTAGAAGTATTAGTAGTAGAAGTAGTAGTAGTAGTAGTAGTAGTAGAAGTAGAAGTGTTAGTAGTAGTTAGTAGTAGAAGTAGTTGTAGTAGAAGTAGTAGTAGAAGTCATAGTAGAAGTAGTAGTAGTAGTAGTAGAAGTAGAAGTAGTAGTAGTAGAAGTAGTAGTAGTAGAAGTAGTAGTAGTAGTAGTAGTAGTAGTAGTAGTAGAAGTAGTAGTAGTAGAAGTAGTAGTAGTAGAAGTAGTAGTAGTAGAAGTAGTAGTAGTAGAAGAAGTAGTAGTAGAAGTAGTAGTAGTAGAAGTAGTGGTAGTAGAAGTAGTAGTAGTAGAAGTAGTAGTAGTAGAAGTAGTAGTAGTAGAAGTAGTAGTAGTAGAAGTAGTAGTAGTAGAAGTATTAGTAGTAGAAGTAGTAGTAGAAGTATTAGTAGTAGTAGTAGAAGTATTAGTAGTAGAAGTATTAGTAGAAGTAGTAGAAGTAGTAGTAGTAGAAGTATTAGTAGTAGAAGTAGTAGTAGTATAAGTATTAGTAGTAGAAGTAGTAGTAGTAACAGAAGTAGTAATAGAAGTAATATATATATATTTATAGCTTCTCAGATGTCACAGAAAGTTATATTTCCCCTATACATAACCAAAATAGAGGGTAATCCAACTAATAATAAATCCTCATAGAGGTAACAAAGTACAACTACATATAACATGCATATAATTAGTCTTAGCTAATATCTGTTATCGGCTTCGATTTGGTAGTCACATTTTTAATTCCGCATTGCATGGATTTGCGCAGCGTCTTTTATTCAGGTTGATGGCGCCCACGCCTAAAATACATAATTATACCAGGAAGTAAAGCCACGAATATATGCATAAAGTGTAGTATTGTCAACAATTACAAAGCCGACTCTAACTACCGCCCGACCGACCGCCCGCCCGCCCACCTCACCGCATTCGTAATGCTCTCTGACGTTGGCGTGTTGACTTGTTGCCTACTTATTTAACGGCGCGATATCTTGTGGCGTAAATAATTGCAGCCACTTTTTATGACGCCGAGTCGTGGAAAACGGGAGAAAGGAGAAAGGGAGAAAGTAGACGTAACCGGGGCGACTTTTGGGCGATTTGCCTAAAAATTTTTCATTAGACAACATCAGACCGAGTCTGAACTTTGCAAATGTGACGAAATATTTCATTGATAAAATGCCGTAGGGCCGAAAAAGCTCTACGCAAAGCTTTTACGCACTTTTTTGTTAGTTTGGCGCGCTCGCCTTCGTGTCGAACAGCCGAAGCTCTTCGGCCGTGTGGCAATCGGCTGTGGTTGTCCTTATAAAAGAACTCGGCGCCTCTAGTCAGTCACGCAGTGTTCAACAAGTAGTAGGAGCAACAGTTGACTTGGCACAGTTACTTTCAGTTCGAAAAGTAGTTCAAATTTAAGTCAAGTGAGTTAACGGGCAATGTTTAAATAAATAATAAAGTAATACATATTTAAAACTCTAAAATAAATGAAAGTTAAAGCGTTAAAGTTACCTACTAAGTACTAAGCATAATACAAAAAAAACACAAGAAATATTACAAACGCAACGCGAAATCTTAGAAATGCCGTCGCCGTCGCTAAGTTCGTCATCAGAGACATTGTGACAATGTGTGCTATTGATATGATATTTGTGTCTATTTGTGTCAGTGCCAAAGGGACTTTAAACAGCTATTAATAGAGCTATTATACTCTAAAATCCACAATATCTTGTTTTGTGTTAAAAAAAAAACATTAAAAACTCATGAAAGAACATAAAAATAAGAGTTACGATTATAATAAGAATTATATCATATTATATATTAAAGTTAAAGTTAGATTCCACAAGAATATTCCAGCTTAAAAACATTTCCTTAAAAATTTGTATTGCATACTTTTTTGGGGAAAAAATAATCTATTATTGAATTTGTTGCTAAAAATAAACTAGCTACATTTCTGTGAATTTTATTTAAAGGAGAAAAACGGAAATAACTATTAGTTTAATTGAAATGAGAGAAACGAACTTTTGCCAATAGTTAGTTTAATTTCAACTAATGGCAAAAACTAAACTATAAAGTTTAAAAATAGACTTTTTCCAACTGTCTTGCAAATCAATCAAGAAAGGGTTTTCCATACCCAACAAAAGAAAACTACAACACGTGTAGGAAAAACTGTGGGCTTATAAAAAATTCAAGCGAAACGATGAAAGGGAATCAATCAATTGTGCTCATGTTTACCTAAAATCTGTAAAATTTAATACGAACTCACATTAATTTTGCTAAGAACAAGCAAACGTAGGAAATAGGTCAAAGTGCATTGCAGCTTAATATATATATATATATATATATATATGCTGGCAGATGTCTGCTGAATTAGCTGAAAACGTGACAAATGATGAGTTTATTAGACACTCTAATAAGAAAAAGCAAAGTTCATATTGCTGCTTCCCTCTGCTCTCTATATTTGAGAATTTTCTAGAGCATTTTCTGTGTGTTTTTAGGCAAAAAACACTCAAGAATGCGTCGGCTACAAGATACTATACCCCTTTGAAATTTGGCTACGTTCCTCTGCTCCACAAAATTTACAAAAAACCTACCAATTATGCATTAATTCAGCTAACTTCCAAGTTCTGCAATACGAACTCTGCTCTTTAATGTAAAACGATTCTGGCATAACTTTATAAGTATTCGACTAGCAGATACTTTGTTCAGAAAGCCACAAGAAACGTTAAGTATATGTTATCATTTTTATATAAATAATTAATAATAATTTAATAAATATTCTAAAGAGTTTAAACTGTTATAAATGGTTGGAATTTGAATATAAAATTAACTAAAATTTTAAATTCATCAAAGTTTCGTTTGCCAATCTTATTTATACATTTAAATCGTTTGAGCTGTAAAAATAATATTTAAAAATTCACTTAACTCTTAAAAAAGTATTTAAAATACCTACAATTTATAGACTTACAGTATTTGGTAGTTAACTAAAGAGTTTAATTGTAATGACTAGCTTTTCTGTTGCCAAACAGTTTCCAGTATAAATGTCAAGCAAATAATCCAAAGGATACGCGCAGTGCAACAAACAATAGAAATCATAAATATTTGTGAAAAATGTTGACAAGTAAATATCTCTTGACAAATCCCTTCAGTTCCTTTTCAAAAAAATTCTAACAGAGTGAAAGTAACAAATGAAATACTCAAGAAAGTAAATTCCCCAGGCAAAAAAAAAAAGAAATAGAAAAACAAATGTCAACACCTGTGCGTGTGTGTACTTGTAGAAGTGTGTGTGTGTGTGTGTGTGTGTGTGTGTTAGCCCACATGGTCATCGAACATACATAGATCAAATTTCAGACTGCAGGCATAATATTTGTCTCCAAAAAAAATATAGAAAAACATTGCTGTCTGAGTGCTTATTGTGTGCATATAAAATCTTTGTTTTTCTGTGTGAATACATTAATCCAAATTATGTGGTTTCTATTAACCTGACCACAATAATTGGATAATCCTTATAAGCGGCAATTGTGTGTGTCTTTTTGTTTTCTTTAAGTTGTATTTCATTAAAAATCAAACTAGTAATCGGTTGAAGGCTTTAATTGATATTTAAAGCGAACCAGCTCTTGCTTAAGCTCATGTCAAAGGATTAGTTTTCTATATATAATATAATATCCACACATTTCTTCACAGATTTTATTATTGTTGAAATTATCTTTTGAAGAAATAACTTTCTTCGGAGCATCAAAGACTCTTAGAGCCTTACAATAAACTTCAAAACCGTTTTATAATCAAACTAATACTATTATTTGAGAGTAAAACGAGCAATGCCGCAATTTAAATAAATTAATAATTATAATATCAAATTACTAGATAAATAATGAAATATGATAAGACAGTATTTATTTTATTTGCTGAATAGAAATGTTCTCCTAGAAGATTTAGTAATGTAATCTGATTTTTTTGCTCTAAGCAAATTTCTTTAATTTAATTACTCATTCATTTAACGCCTGCTAATGTCAAATAAAACAACATTTCAACAACAAAATGAATTAAAATGTAAAAAATATTGATTTGAGTTAACCAAATAAATATTAAAAAATATAAAATTCTATATTAAATGCTTGCAAGTTATTAAATAGAGCAAATAAGTTAATAGCCTACTAAAAAACCAAGCGTTGTTAAGAACAAATGAAGAAACAATCAAGTTATTAAATATTTCTTCTAAAGAGTAGATATTTGGTATGTTCTCTTTAAAGTTCCACTACCGAAACTCTTTAAATTTCCAGCAAATCCTTTTTTAAGTTCTCAAGCCATAGACTTGACTTAAAGGTGATACCAATTATATACTAGGTTTTCACCTTTTTGCAAAAGAATTGCAGCTGTGCTTCACTTTTTTTTGTTGTTTTCTTACACAATATTGAACCGAACCTTTCTCCAAATTGTCTCTGACATTTGCATTAGTTTTTTTTTGGGGACAAAGTTTTGGCTAGACCCTTGGCTGGAATTCAGTTACCGATTCAGCAAGTGGTGGGCGTGCTTATTCTGCTTGGTCAACGCTAATTAAACAACTTTTTACACTTGCTGGGGGGGATTCCCCCAGCGTGGTCCAGCCTACGCCTTAACATATCCATTAGGCTGTTAGTCCCCGTTTTGTCCACTTACTTCGCATTTCAGCTCAATTTTCTCATTTACGCAATTAACTGTGCGTTTATTGCGAAACAGGTGAGTTGGCTGGCAGCCAGGTGACAGATACAAATGCTCTCTCTACTCTACGCACTTGAAGTCTGGTCTGTGTGGTCAGGCTATTTAATAAATTTTATTTTACCCCTGGGTATAAGTACAACAAATAGTACAAGTTTTTTTCCTACCTTCTTTCCTGTTTTTTTTTGATGTTTTTTCATGCCACTTTCGACTCTGTGTCAACAAGTTAATTAAAGCATTTTGACAACGATTCCTGTTTGCACAATGTTTGGCTACACTTTCAGTTGTCACCCCTTCTGCTTTTCCTTTCTTGAATATATTTCAATAACGAAAAAAAAATAGACAATTAAGCCAAAAACTGCAGAAAAATTAAGCCAGCAAGTGACAAATATATAAATATAGTTAAAATAGTTGACATTCCATGCTGGAAAGCATTTCTGCTTAAATATCTTTAATTTCTATTTGTGTTTACTATTACTACAAAGTTTATTATAAATGATATACATAAATAGTTAATTCATTTAATTTTCCGTGGGAGTAAACCAAAATTTCATTAGCATTTTATTTATTTATACTGAAAATTGAATATTTTTAGCAATAGAAACTTTCGTATTCGTTTTTACAACTAATTGTAGCATACTTTTCAGAGCAGTTTTTGAATTTGTAAATGAATTTATTATTAAAATAGTAGAAGTTGTACAAATTAAATTTTGTATTAAACTATTTGAAAACTGTGTGTAACTTTTTAAATATACATTATGGAGAGTTCACAGAATTATTATAATTTGTAGATTTACATATTCTATAAAGCATCTGTGTGGATAGCAAAATTTTACATTTATTTTAATGACTAAACGCCAGACACAATATATAATATCCCTATACTATTTAATGTTTACATTTTAATTTATATTTTGATATTAAATCTTAGACATTAAATTGTCAAATGTGTTAACTTGTTATACTCATTACAAATAAGCATAAAAGGGTATAGTGAATCTGTGCAAATTTATGTAGCAGGCAAAAGGAAACATCTTCTTGATCAGTATCAATAGCCGACTCGATTGGCACCTGTTTGTCTGTCTGTCCGCCTGTCTGTCCGCCTGTTTGTCCGTCTGTCTGTTTGTCGGTACGTCTGTCCATCCGTCCGGCCGTCTGTATAAACGCCTCGATCTCAGCAACTATAAGTGCTAGAGACTTCAAATTTGGGAAGTAGGTTACTTAAAACCAAACGCAGGTCCAGTTTATTTTCAATTTTCGGTATCTCACCCGTCTTTAAATTTTCAGATAACTCAGCCTAATATAACATATAGTTGAAGTATAACAAACGCTGAGCAATTTGCAGCAAAAGAAGATATTAAGAAATTAGTTTCAAGTCCATTATTTCATAATTGTTAGCCAGAGCGAGAGAGCATATGAAAATGCCATTTAAAAGCTGAAGGCTATACTCAAAACTATACATTGTGTGAAAAGCTGAATGACACAGATGATGACAAGTTTAACATAATATGTAATTTAAACCTTTCAAATAGAAATTAAATTGTTAAGTCGACTGCTTATAGCCGACAGTAATTAAATAAATATTGTATAAATAAATTTACTATTTATAGTATTAAAGTCTTAATACAAGACACAATATATAAACCGCAAGGCTTGACTTTTAAAACAATCCCATAACTTTCTAAGAATAAAAATAAATAAAAATGTAAATTTGGCAAATAATTTAACTAAATTAAAAAGATTCACACTTGTCCCACAAACACATATAAAAAATTTGCATTGAAGTCCAATCAAAACGTGCAATGAACAAGAAATTGGCTAAAAACTTTTCTGCTCGGTTTTTTGGGACAATTTTTAATGAGAAGACGAATTGAAAAAAATACGAAAATATATTCCTTTGCCTCATCAATTTGTGGGGGCGTGTCGTTGGGTTTGCTCGGTTCATTTATGTATATTTGTTGTATTCGTTGGAACTGTGCATGGTTCGTTTAGTAATTCGTCAATTTTCAACCGCAAAAAGAGCTGTGTTAGTTTAGGAGTTGATTTTATTGAAATAATAATTTAAGCTGCATTTGCAGTAATTTTTTTTTTAATACAACAGACAAATTTGTGTTATTTCTTTATGTTTTTCTTTACAAAAATTAAACAAATCGCAAGTCCCGGCGGGAATTGAGACCGCAAGTGCCAAAAGTTTGATGTCAGTTCATTTATACGGTTCACAAGTAGAAAGTTAAGAGAGATAACACCAGAGTGGTGAAAAAAAACAGAGAGTTAAAAAAGAAAACAATGTGCCAGAGGGGGGAAGGAAGCATGTGGCCAGCTTAATGGCAACTAAGACATGCTCATGGACGAGTCATGTCGTAGAGAGGGGCTAAGAGTTTTATGTGGGGGGGGGGCGGTAGCAACGTGTTAAACGTGGTCTTCAAAACCCGCAGCCAAGGAGTTAAGCTAAGAGGCGGTGGGGCACGCCCACGCTTAATTAAATGGAATGATGCGAATGGCGGCTTTAAAATAAAAACAAGCTGTATGTATTACATAAACAACAGCAACAAGAACAACAACAAGAACAGCAACAACAACAGCAACAAGAACAGCGACAAGAAAAGCAACAACAACATCTACACCAAGATGCAAACATGAGCCGTGAAAGTTGTCTAAGAGTTGAACAGTGGGCGCACTTCAATTATTTCGAGTTCAAATTGAGAGCTTCATATTAAAGTCGTCAGTCAGTCTGTCTAAAACTATGTAACAGGCAGAAGGAAGCGTTGTCGAACCCAGATCGTAAATAAATTCTTGAACAGCATCCCAAGTACATACAGACATGTCTGCCTGTCTGACCGCCTGTCTGTCTGCCTGTCTGTCCGTCAGTCCTTTCGTATAAAGCAATGTATCTCAGAGATGGTAAGAGCTAGAAGCTTGTACTTGGCCTCCCAGCACTGCTAATATTTGCAGGCAGATTAAGTTTATCTTTAATTTTGGATGCCACACCCACTACGCCCACAAATCAAGAAAAAGCTCATAACAAAAGCAGTTTTGCAGCTAGAGACTTGAGATTTGGCACACATCATTAATTTTTTGGATTCAATGTATCCAGAAGATTTCATCACGATACCACGCCCCCTTCGCCCTCAAATCAAGAAAAGCTCATAACAAGAGCAGTTTTGCAGCTAGAGACTTGAGATTTGGCACACATCATTAATATCTTGTGGTCAATGTGTCCAGAAAATTTCATCAAGATGTCACGCCCCCTTCGCCCACAAATCACATTCTATAGGGAGTAAACTTGAGCTGGTTCGGGTATATTACGGTCGGGATGCCGACTTTTCGACTTGTTGTACTTTGCAAAGATTCCACTTATAGATTAATATTTTTGCACACTGTACAAAGCCTTGAAACAGGTTGATTATTTGAACCTTACGTATTATGCATGTGTGCGTACATATTTATGTATCGGTGTGTGTGTGTGTGTGTTTAACACAAAAATCACAAACACCCACACAAGCAAGGAATGTGGACAGTGGGTTGAAGGAGTTGGCTCCTATCAAACGGTAGTGTTGGTAATTACCCTCATGTACATAACACACACACACACACACATCTTCATTCCAGCCTGCAGATAGAAGAGAAAGAGAGAGAGAGGGAATACACGCTAATCCCAGCCAACTATAACAAATAAGAAAAGACAAGGAAAACGTCATGAAGCCCGACATATTAACGCTCTGCATTCTGGCCACGACGATCCTGGCCAGCACACGTCACGTCATCGGCTATCTGACTTCCCAAACGTCACAGGCATCTCCAGGTTCAATTTCTGAGCAACAGCAACAACAACAACAACAACAGCTGCGTCTGTCAGCTGGCGGAGGCATCGATGGTAGGGACGAGGATGTTGTGATACAACCGCGACGACACTTGGAGCACGCAACGTTGGAACGTAATGTTTACGATCCTGGCGATGGTGAGTCCCTGATTAAATGACACTGCCTTTTGTTGTTTGCCCAAGGATTACCCATGACATTTGACTCCCTGATGACGGCGTTGTGTAGGCTTTGTTCTTGTGCGTTCATTGAGCCGCCAAACGGGTTACAATGATGGCGAAATATGAGACAACACACAATGAACCACAAGATTCATTTTCACAGCGCCTTACAGTACTGTCTATCAGTCATCCGCTTGTAATGAGAGATAAAGTTAGGGAAAATTCTGATATACCTATTCTATAGAGGGATATATATATATATATACTATATACTGATTTCGAAGTTTTATTTCGAAGCGATATCAGTTTATCTAACTTATTTTTTGACTTTCACTTGCTAAATTCCCATAAAGTATATATATTCTTGAGCAGCATCAACAGCCGTCTGTCCGCCCGTCCGTCCGTCCGTCCGTCTGTCTGTCTGTCCGTATGTCTGTATTAGCGTCTAGATCTCAGAGACTATAAGAGCTAGAGACACTATATTTAGTATGTTGGTTCGTCAATCGGCTAAGCAGGATCAGTTTGTGTTAAAATTTTGACACGTCCCCTTCCGACCACTTAAATCGAAAGCACTTAAATCGTTCTCTACAATCGCTGCCATTCCTGCTACCTAAGATACAATTATAGTATAATAATAATAAATATCTTAACATAGTTATTACTTCTTTTCTCTTTAAAAAACTTAGAAATTGTATAGGCATCCAATGTAAAAAAAAATGCTTAAAAACGGAGATGAATGAAAAGATGAGATAAATCAATTTATCAATATCTTTCAAGCATTAAATATATTTATAACGTTTCGCAATAAACCTCATTATAAATTTAGATCATTAGATAAAAACAGAATTTCCAAGCATTTTTTAATATTTACAAATTTGCGAAGCTAAAATGTCGATATGCCCAACAATTGCCCAGCCCATAGTAAATGGACTTTCCATTGGTCCCTTTTTAATAAACTATTTAAAACCATGACCTTCTCGAGTTCTACCTACTTTAACTCAACGCAGACTACTTTTAAACTTTTACAATTTATTTGTCAATTTGCAAAAACTCCCCTTTTTGACGTCAAACTCTTAAATTCCCATTAGTGTTTAGTGTATCGGCTCGTTTGACTGCACACTCAGGTGGCCAGAGATATAAATAATGTAGCCCGCTTTTGGGCGCCCGCTTGGCATTCAATGATTTGAATGGTCGTTGGACATTTCCGGTCATTGCACAATTTTTGAAGTGCGTTTATCTATGGCAACACGCCACACACACACGCACACACATACACTCACATATTGTACTTAAAACGCCCACAATGCGTGTTCACAAATTTTGACGCATTCTTTTTGATTTGACGTTTGGTTGACTAAAAGTTGGTTTATGTCAAAAATCGCACAATTATGTATGTCAATATATTGACTAGACACAAATAAAAACTTACTAATGCATAAAATATGTTTTGTAATTAAGGGGTTATGTTGAAATTACAATATGATTGTTATTTTTTATTCGAATAATGTAAATTTGATTAGGTTTTCAATTGATGTGAGTTACTTGTGGGACTTACATATGTTTGAGTCTTAAATGAAATATGCGTAAATTGTCGACTGAAAGATACTCTGTAGACAGCAAAATAACACATCAATTACTTCGGTGTTTATTAGTTGATTAATATTTTTTATATATCTTTTCGTATATACTTATTTTGTGCAGGATTAACAAACGTTTTTTTTTATAACAACACATTTGATTGATATATATGAAATACAAAGACTTTTGTGATGATTTCCGCCGCGTGTAATATCTTTTTGATGAGTGTCTTCAGGGATCGGTAACTATCGATTAAGATACGATAGCTCTGTGGTTGCCAGAAAGTAGGATACATAGTGTGCTGCCAGATGTACATAAATATACAACACCATTGTTCTGAATTAATACATGAATTGTTGACTGCTTAACTGAAAAGTGGCCCACAGATAAACATTGAAAAATAACGCATAGGGCGTGGCATTTAAGCCCATTACATAGCCCATAGTCAGGATGCTGCCAAATGAGACAAAAGGCAAACGCCTGATGGACGAGCAAACATCAAGCACAATGAATGACTGAATGACTCAATGACTGACTAACTGACACGTACTTGGACTGGAGATGGAGATGAAACTTTAGCTATAGATGTTGGTATTATTGTTATTGTTGTTGTTGTTGTAACAGTTGTTGTGGCCATTGCCGCCGGTCAATTTCCGCTGCGAAGAAAAGTCGCATTCTCACTCGTATATAGTATTTTAATATGTATGAGTATTTTTAAGCCGCTACCAGTAAGTCGTAGGTAGTAGAAGGGGAGCTCACAGAACAGACAAACAAACGAGTCAAACTTTTAAATGTCAGTTGGCGGAAACTTGACGCCTGTTTGTGGCGCAGGAGATTGCGGCCGGATTAGCGGCAACTTGTGCAAATATTACAACTAAGCAGGCAATAGTCGAACTCACGACTATAAGATACCAGGTAGTCAATGTAATATGTATATATTTAAAGATAATGATATCCTATAACGATCTACATATAATAATGATTCGAGTCATTGAACGAACAAGGCACTGAACTACCGAACTATATGAAAGATTAGTTCGCTCCTCAAAAACTGAACTACTGAACTAAATCCTTCAATTGAACTGCGATGAACAACTCTAATGTGAACAACAAACTATCGATGTCGTGCTGTCGTGCACTAACGAGAGTGTGCAGCTGCTATCGAAGGTAGCTCGATTGCGCGCAACCATCGATAGTGCAATCGATAGTTCTCAACTCACAGAAGTATGTCTGTTAAATCTTATTGATCTACATAGCTTTTATAATTACTGAAAGATAATATCTACTTTATGAGTTCTCCCACGCCTGTTACAAACATTGCAATGCATGCAATATACACTTGTACTTGCACAGATACCGGGTATAAAAATTTCAAATAATACAAGATGTTTGTGACTTCATTTCCAACACAACATCCTATCTCATTCCGCAGAATTGCTGCAAGCTCTTAACACAGAGTTGGGACTGGCCATGTCGCCGGAAGAGCCAGACTATGCGAATCCGAATCCGAATGCCGTATACAATGAGCTCGAGGTGGCCAACAAGTTTGATATGCTCAAGAAGATGGAGGAGGATTTGCGTGCTGAGCAGGAACTAGTCGACAAATCCGCTTTGCTCATGAAAATGCTCGAGGTACGTGAAATGACAGCTTAAAAGCGAATACAACCCCCGCACATTACAAAACGCCCCTTCGGATTGTTCCTATAGGATCCAACATTGGATACGCTGCCGCTGGTCTATGTGGAGGAGGGAGAGGAACAGCAGGAGCAGGAACCGGCAGCAATTACCGCTGTGGCCACCAATGACTATCCGGAGCTGGGAAATGGCATTCAAGATCTTGTACTTGGCCAGAACAAGCCGAAGCGTTCACGTTATTATCGCCGTTATCCCTGGAAGCGACACAATCGAAACCGCGGGTAAGCCAACTCCTCTCCCCAAAGCACACTCTATTAAAGTCCCAAATAAACACACCAGTAAAAAGCCCCGAAATTTCCTTAACCCCCCACCTCAGTTTATGATTTGTAGTTGTAGTGTTAGTTGTTTAGGTGAAATACAAAAAAAAACTATTTAAAACGACGGGAATGTTTCTCAAATCGACTTTTTATAAAGCTAAGAAAATTCTTTAAGCATAATAAATGCAAAGGGAATTTTCGTGTTTATCTTTCTTTAATTAATACAAATTTTATTAACCATTTCGAAGAATTGAAGTGCCCTTAAGCGATTTGATTTGATTCACAAATGAGCTTTAAGATTAAGCGCTTTTTTACACATTAAAATAAATCTTTTGCTATAATTTCGCGCTTGCAGAAAGTTAAAAATTAAGTTAAAAAATGTTTAAAATTTAATAAATAATAAAGAAATTTAAATAATCATACAATTTTCAAAATTTTGTCGATTTGAGGCACAAAACCCTCACAAAATTAATGATTTTGATTTTTACTAACTAAAAAAAATATGCAAATTAACGGAAATGTTCCTCAAATCGTTTTCGCTACAATTTCGTAATTACTGAAATTTAAGAATTAATTTAAAAATTACTTTAAACTGACTAAATTCGATATTAATAATATCTTTAAACATTTTGACGAATGGAAAAGCTATTAAGCGATTTGAAGCACATAACTGTACTACAAATAATTGTTTTGATTTGATTCACTTACTAAAATGCATCTCCAAGAGTTTCTTTAGACTGTAGACAGCCATCCGATACACACATCACAGACCTGAGATAATCTATCTAATTCATAGTCAATCAAACTAATCAATCAATCACATATATATATATATTTATGAACTGGGCGTGACGTGAACGACAATTCTAATAGCCATATTATTACCGTTATCAGTTCTTACATGAATTCTATCAACAGCAACTATGAACCGGAACTACGCTATGCCTGTACACCCAGTAAGGAGGATATCTTTAAGCTATTGGTCAATCTACATGAGAATCGCAAGGGGAATCACAGCAAGACGGTCAACTTTTGTAATCGCAAGCGTCCCGCCAAGGCAGTGTTTACCAATATACGATTCCTGGGCTAAAAATGTGTACACACTGGCAAAGACAAAAACACACAGATACACAGAGAGAGACACTGGAACACACACACACATATGTATACCAAGCATCAATTGTACATTGCTGACAAAGTCAAGCACGAAAACTGGAGAATAACAAGCACTAACAATTAGTTAACTAACTAACTAACTAAACTAAATTAAACTATATAAACTAACCAAGAACAAACAAAGTAACTATTGTACTTAGAGAGCCCGCACTTAAATAGCAATTTAAATGTTATCGCACTTTTTTCCCCCAACTAAGCTAGACAAATCCCACACAAAATCACCCTCTAAATGTGTTGTATATATATACCGGATATACCATATTTACATATATATATATAAAGTTTTAGTATTGTGTGTGGGTTTATATATGCAAATATCAAGTTAATTACTTTTGTCAACTTGTCATATCATTAGAACGCGTCAATCGGTGTCGGTAGTTGAGTATTACTATATAAACTATTATTGTTACTACTACTATTACGAACTTAACTAGAAATTGGGCCAAATTTGATGCCTGAATTGAACATAATTATAATAAAAAATATGAAAACAAACATTAATGTGTATATATGTATATGTATACTTAACATACTACTATATAATTCGTATAATGTATGCACTTGTATGTAAGAATCATGAAATCTTAATGCTAATAAACATATGAAATATATATCTATATATATTATTCTTGTGCGCAATTGTTCAGTTTTCAATTAAATGGCGGATTAATCAGAAGAAGTGGTATAAGTAAGAACTGGTCAAAGAGTTTTGCTCTAAATATAACGAGTAAACATTAGCATAATTAAGTTAATCGTGGCATGGACGTAGTCAGCAATTCATACAAATAAGGATGGGGGTAGAAGATAAAATATTTTTCTTAAAATATTTTTGCATAGAAATGTATATAAAGAAATATATAACATTATTCCTATTTGAATTTCTCAATATTATTTTGCAGTTTTGGGGTTATTAGCATTATCATTAGTTTTTCACAGGCATTGGAAAAGTAGGGCTAATGAAATGTATTATATTTTAAATATTAAAAGTAATTGCATGTTTAGTTTATTTTTCAAAATTACTTTAATACCAATTAGACCCAAAGTAAACTAAAGCAAAAGTTTAATGATCAATTAAGTTTACATTTTAATTGTAAAATGCATTAAAAGCATTTTTGATTTTACATCTTATAGCTTTAATGTATCTGCTTGCATAGATATCTGTATTTACCAATTTACCAATTACTACGCCCATGCAACACAGTGCAACAATTCAAAGTATTTCTAAGTAACAATGCTAGCAACTGCATTCCTGGCAGGATTTACCTTGTATTCTTATTCACCATGGTAGCCAGAAGCACACGCAGCTTTGTCCCCATCTAAATCTAAACATGTTGAACTCTTCGTTTGCAATTTTAACTAATTTAAATAAAGAAACAGTTAGCTTAAATCTTTATTTATTTACAATATTCGTAGGCTGCTTGTCATATTGAGTTGGTATTCCTCCTCATCATCATAAACAGCATAAATCAGCCAAAAACAATTTAATGCTTTTTCTGCACATTTGCCAAAAAAAATGTATTGTCATGTTTATTTAGTATAAATACTTGCACATAAGTAAGTAGTACTCGTACTTCTATTGTTTATCTATGGCTCTCTTTAAATACTCTTGCTGAGGGTATTCTATTTTTGTCAAGTAACGTGAAACGCCTTAAAGGAAACGCGGCAAATATATATATATATTCTTCATCAGGACAAGGACAAGTGTTTGCAATTAATTGTAATTGTAAATGTTAATGGATTTACTCATATCATTATTTAATTATTATTTTATTTATAAATCTATTTTAACTGCGGTTGCTGTTGTGGTTGCTGCTGTTGAGTAAATTGCTGCTGTGGAATTAGTTGGTGTTTCTGTTGCTGAAGCTGCAAGTGCTGTTGAAACTGTTGCTGCTGCTGTCATTGCAACTGTTGCTGCTGTCTCAAAATGAATTGACCCATCTCATTGTTTAAGTACTATTTTATTTATTTTAACTGGATCTGCTGGCCAATATAAATATAAGAAAATATTAAAAATTAATATAGGTATATATAAAGTAAAATAAATATATAGATCATGATTTAATTATGTCTTTAACCCCTTCTAGACACAGTTTTCTGCTCTTTTTTTTACATCTTTTCAATTAATTGGTACAGCCAACAAATCTGCATTTTAAATAATGAAAACTAATTAAAATAAACTGCTAAAAATGTACATTATATTATATACATAGGACTTAATAAATTTTAATTTAATTTGTAGAAAGTCTGACTACTATAACATACAGCTTTTATCTGTCTGTCAACTTAAATTCTTAAAAGGAAACAGATAACATACAGCTTTTATCAGTCTGTCAACTTGATTTCTTAAAGAAAACATATAACATACAGCTTTTATCTGTCTGTCAAATTGAAATCTTAAAGAAAAAGCATTTGCATTTATTAAGAAATTTTATTTAAATTCATTTTATTGTTACTCAATGTTTCTATATAATAAAATATACTTTAACATCTACCAATCATATAACTTTTAACTGTCTGTCAAGTTGAAATATTTTCCAATTTTCAAGATATTTTAATTCAATTAATTTTTTGTACCTCAATGTTTCTTTATATTAGAATAGAACTAATAATACTAGACACTTATACTTTTTTAAAGTAAAGGGTCTAAAAATCTCCTAGTCTCTACAAGTGCATCAAATCTGCGGCGTGTCGAAGTAAACTTTTCTTTCATCTCTCTATTGAATTGCTGACGTCATAGTGTGAGATGTGTGAAAAAGGTTTCTCTGCTTAGTCAGCGCTGGCTTTTGGCTCGAAGACTGAGCTGTAAAGCGTACGCATTGTTGCCAGTCCCATTTCCGTTGTTGTCAGCCACAGCAACAAGAGCAGCAACAACAACAGCAACAACAACAGCAACAACAACAGCAGCAACAACAACAGCAACAACAACAGCAACAACAACAGCAGCAACAACAACAGCTCTTCAAATAGATAACCTCAATGCCAAGTTGTCGTCTGGAAGTGTCGACCCTGATGCCAAACCAGAGCTTAAAGCAAATAGCGCCCAGAACTGTCGTCCAATCAGTTTGCTCCCCAAAAGGGAGACAGCAGTTAAGTGAGAAGTTAAGGGGAAGGTAGTATAGTACTTAACAATTCAATGTCAGACAGATGTTCTGTCACTTAAAGGTGGCCAAAAAAAACACGGCCAACACAATCGGCGCACTTATATACTACTAGACAATGCAAAGCATTTGTATGAAAAAGAATAGACAACACTACGAGTTGTAATATTCGCACTTGTCTATGATTTTAAGTACATTACAATCTTGTTAATCTTTTAATATTTTCAGGCGTATTAACTGGAAAAGAGCTACCAATTTGGCTAGTGAAAAGGTTCTTATTTTGTAGTTAAAGAGTATTCAAATATTTAAAATAAAATGTTAAAGCTATTTTTGAGTTCTTTAAAGATGGCAAAGCTTGACTTCAGATAGAAAGAACAACTCTTGATATTTTGTAAGAAATTTAGCAAATCTTTTGCCTCTTTTAAGACTGTAAATATTGTTTGATATGAGAAGTATTTTCCGACTTTAGAAAAAATAAATAGACTGTTAATTTTATGAGTAAGAATATAGTAATATATGAAGAATGGATATGTTACTATTACTCTGCAGTAACATATCATCTATTCATATATTATATTCTTACTCATAAAATTAACAGTCTATTTATGATAATGTTAGGAATTTTAAATCGTTTGATAATATTTTCGACAGGTTTGTTAAAAAAAAAACCTACATCGAAAATAAAATAAATATTTCAATGTTCAAATATGTAGCAGAAAGTTTTTATTTCATCGCCATATCATTATATATGAAACAATAAGAAATTTGTGTTAGTAAGAACTAGAACCGACATCCGGGCTGTATTTTGGTTTCAAAAACTCTATTTATGCAGTCCTTGCAATTAATTGCAATTTGTAGATGATGTAGAAATTATTTAATTGTTAATTTTACAGAGTATTCTGATACTTACCACTGGCCAAAGCCAAAAGGCCGAACACAAAGATGGAGACAAGAGAAAAAAGCTGCATGATTCTTGATTGTTCTACGAAGACTCGAGGGGAACTGATGCTTTTAGACCAGTGATGGGCACCAGTGGTGTCATTTCCGCTTTTATCCCGTCAGATTTGGCTTTTTTTGAAGTGTGATTGCGGGTAAAATTTGAAAACAGCGGGCAGCGGGAATTCTAGATTTTTTTAGATAATTTAAGCAGCTCTATTTTATTTCACTTTTACTCAATTTTGAGAGTTGATTTAATTGAGTTTGACGGGTTAAAAATGTATTTATATCGGCAAAGTATCGATATTTACTTTAATCGAATAATAGCGCTCAAAAATTCGCACCTAAATTGGCGCGACTTCCATCGCTAGCATTGTGAAATTCTTTTGCGAAACCGAATAAAATAAATTGACGATACGATGCCAAAAGAAGCTTACAAACAAAAAGTCCGAGATGTCTGGATGCAGAGCACGGAGTTTAAGGGGTGGCTTAGGAAGGATCCCAACGATTATACAGATAATATTGACGATTTATTAGATATACTCTAATTGACTAATGTGAAAATATATAACACATATTTATATAATAAATCAGCTTTTTTCTTAACTTTTTTTTCCCTGGGATTCCGCTTTTTTTAGCTTTTTTTCCCGTTGATCCAGCCTTTTTTGCTCAGACAAAAATGACACCACTGATGGGCACAGCCTTACACGCGTGCAGATCAGCTGTTCAAATTTACCAATACACATGCACACGAGAGCGCAGCGAAAAGAGCGAAACAGTCGCAGGCAGACCATCGAACGTGCAGGATGTGCGCGCATTATGCCTGTGATGCACTGTAAGAAATGGTTGAGCAACATCTATTTGAGAATAAATATCTTTTTGCTTAGAATTTTGATGAAAACCTATAATGCTTGGTGTGAATTCGCACCGTGGCATGCTATTTCGTGTTTTATGCTTGGATGCATTATTTGGGTTGTCATTAGAAGTAAGAAAGTGCCGACGGCATTACTATACAATCCATTGTTTCATGCATCTAACTTTTTCTCTCAGTGCATGCGAAAGTCTACTTGCAAAATCAAGCGACACAGACCCCGCCTTCGTTGAAGACACGCTGTGCACTGATTCGAAGTTACTCTCGCAAGAGCCGTGTCTGTGTGAACAGCTGTCAATAGTCGATAGACGTGCCCATCACTGTTTTGCTTTCTTAAGTAACTGTCATTTAATCTTATATTTGCAAGTATTTTCTAAAAGTATCAGTTCCCCTCGAGTCTTCGTAGAACAATCAAGAATCATGCAGCTATTCTCTCTAGTCAACATCTTTGTGTTCGGTCTTTTGGTTTTGGTCAGTGGTAAGTAAGAGAAGACTCTGTAACATTTACGAGTTATATAATTAATTAATTTCTACATCATCTACAGACAATCCAGGCAACTTGGTAGTTGAAGAATGCAAAGACTGCGATAATATAGATGGACACCCATCTACTAGCTGTAGTTGTGGCTAAGTTTTTACTAACCACGCCGCCTTCGCCCACAATTGAAAAAAAGCCGATAACAAGAGCAGTTTTATAGCTAGTTTTTTATTAAAGAAACTAACCAAAGATATTGCTAAACCAGCTGCGTATGGGAGCAAAGCAAATGGGCTTGGTCAACCACAGAGTGTCGACGGAGAGACGCAGCACCTCCATGTAGTCAAATGTGCAGCTACTTTGTTCAAAAGCTTTCGTTACGGGTTTCGTTACGGGCTTGGCATGAACGGAAGTCGTTGCCGGAGTTGTTTGAACATCGCCATCATCGTCCTCAACGAGGGCGGCACGTGCAAAAGCCTCGTCGGCATCAAAGTAATAGAACTCCTTGCGTGTCGAGTTCGTTTCGACGACACGCGCCGGCTGCTGTGCATCCAGACCACGTGCATATGTCCAGGCAGCCTGTCTCGACTGGCGATAGGGCGTAAATGGTAGCAGGGGATTCGGTGGGGGATAGTTGAGCAGACGGGAGGGATAGTTGGAAAGTTGCCAGAGTGGTGACTGTGGTCGGTAGAGCGACTGTTGGCCTAATTGCTGTGGTTGATAGCCGAGTTGAGGTTGATAGGCACCGCCGCCAAGTTGTTGTGGCTGGTAACCAGCGGGTAATCCTCCCAGTCCCAGTCCTGGCTGCCCGGCTAAGCCCGCCAAACCGTTTAGACCCGTTGTACCCGGCAGTCCTGGCAACAATCCCACGGGATCATGTTGCACCAGACCAGGTATACCACCAGCTGCCCCTACTGCTGGTCTATAGCTTTCCGTATCCTGATCCTGAAAGATCTCCAGCAAAAAGCCATTGGAACTCCCGCCACCCGTTTGTCCCATACGCAATCGCAATGCCTTGCGTCCCTCGGGCCAAAAGGATTTGTGTACATATCCCGATCGACAGCCACAATAGCGTTGTCCATCGAGCTCCAAGAAGTCGCCATTGCAAGCAGCAACTGCTGGTAACTGAGCTGGATAGATGCCTGCACCCGCTGACTGGCCAAAATCAAAGAATTTAAATTGTATACGCAAACCGGCAACATTTGGTGAATTCTTCTCCAAATAGAAGACACAATCCCGTTGCTGGCCCGGCAACAAGGCATTCAACACTGTTCGGGGAAATCCCGGACTGGAGAGATAGAAATGTGATTGTGTAAAACTGCTGACACAACAGAGATCGACTGGGGAGCCAAATTGCTGCAGATTCTGTGCATTGTAATCCTTGAGTTGCACACCCTGAGGTTGAAAGGAGCTCGTTTGATATTGCTCCGAGATGGCAGGGAGTGGTTGTTCTTGTTGTGGTTGCTGCTGCTGTTGAGCAAATTGCTGCTGTGGAAATAGCTCTCGTTGCTGGAGCTGCAAGTGCTGTTGAAGCTGTTGCTGCTGCTGTAATTGCAACTGTTGCTGCTGTTGTAATTGCTGCTGCAATTGCTGCAGCTGTTGCTGTGGAAATTGTTGCTGCAACTGCTGCTGTTGCTGGGCAAACTGCTGCTGTTGTTGTTGCTGCTGCTGCTGCTGCGGAAATTGTTGAAACTGCTGCTGTTGTTGCTGCTGCTGCGGAAATTGTTGAAACTGCTTCTGTAACTGCTGCTGCTGCTGTAGTTCATTGTTGTTGCAGGGCGGAGCAAGAGTTGCTGCTGGCTGCGCAACTGGCAAATAAAAACCATCAGCTGGCGCAACTCCAGGATAAGCGAGGCTAGGAAACGGATAAGCATTGGCTGGCGGATAACCTGGATAAAATGCTGGCCAGCCAGCAAAAGGCGATGGCTGTTGTAGTATAGTAAAGTTCTGTGGCAGCAGCTGCGGTTGCTGCGATTGCTGCGATTGCTGCGGTTGCTGTGGATGATGATGATGTTGATGCAGTGGCTTCTTGGACGGCAATTTGGCATCCACCTGCACCGTATCATCATCTACATCGTCCATGTCCAGACCACGTGCATCTAAACTCTCATTTTCGCAGGCCAAACGCGTAATTAACAAACGAAAACCACCGCCAGTTGTCCAGGGTGAATTATCGCTAAAGAAACGTAGACGTAGTATGCCATCTGGTGTCTGATATTTCTTAATGCCCAACACTTGACCACATAGAACATCCATGTCATCATCTGAATTCTGTAGACCAATTGCCAAATAATCACGACTGCAATTATCCGAGAGTTCCAGCTGAAAGTTGAGGAATTGTATGTGGAATTTGGTGGGACAGCGATAGGGAGAACGTATAACAAAATCCACACAGCGATTGGGCGGATAGTTATCCGGATAATTGGGCGACTCAATTAGACTTTGTCTTTGCCTAAAGACACCTTGTAGCTCACACTGCGATAGCTCATCATGAACAGCGGCTTCAATGCCACAGCCGACAGAGATTAAAGCCAAGCAGTAAAAGGAGCATTTGAAGGACCAGCTAATGATCCATCCCAGCAAATCCTTTCGCGTCATTTCGGTAATTAGCGGTAAGAAACGCGTGCCGTCTTTTGGTAACTTCAAAACGCAACTAACTTGACGCGGGTCACACGAAGCGCTCTTTGGGTCGAAAAATTAGGTGTGACTTTTCGGTTTCACTTGCCAGAAAGATCCCCACCCCACCCCGGCCCCTTTTCCCTTTCCAACTGCTCTCTCTCTCTCTCTCTCTCTCTCTCATCTCTCACTCAACGTCTTGAACAATTTGCACTCTTGTTTATGGTCACAACAAAAGCGTTCACTTGTTTGACTTTAAGCCACGTTTTTGCCATACCAAATGGAAATTTGGCTACAGTTAGCAAGCAGATATTTCCCTATTCCATTCATAACTTATACAAAAAAAAAACCAAATCGAATACATTTCGTACATTGAACTCTAGTTAAAAGATTTGCAAGTTTGAGATTCACATAAAGTATGAAAGTTCTTCTAAGTTAAATTCTTTTAAACAGTTGACAATGTGGTGTAAAAAGCTTTATTTGCAAACTTATGTCTGTATAAATACCTCAGTTGAGAGCTGAAGATTTGTTATTTTAGAATTGATAGATATATAAATCGAATGCTATAATAATATTAAATCAATTGTCATTATTTATTGAAGGTTTCCGAATTGAAATAAATGTCTAAAATTATTTGAAATCTAATGTAGCTTAGAGCTAATAATTTGTTATTCAAATTTGATATATCTTTTAGAATCATATACATTTAGAATTGATAGATACATAAATCGAATGTTATCATAATATTTATTCACTTGTCATTATGTATTGAAGATTTCCTTATAAAAATCTAAAATTATTCCTCAATATTTACAATTATTTTAAAAAAAATCTTAAATCAATCTTATTAAACGCTTGCATAAGTTTTGCCGCTTTAAAAACTTTAAAAACTGCCATAATATGAAATATGATAATATATATTATGAATAATAAATAAAATATAATATGATAGTATGAAAACCTTAAAAAAAACTCACAAATTATATATTTGGTATTCTCTTAAACATCCTGTTCAAATTGCAAAAATACTACAATAATCTATAATATAGCTGGCATCTGAATAAATGTTAAAACATATATCTATTCGTTTTCTCAAGCTATCCTAATTTATACTTCTGCAAGAGTATTCGAATTTCGGCGAGTCAAAAATACATTTACTCACTTCTTTATTCCTAAGACTCCTAAGCAATTTCCTTACCAAGTCCATTAACTCTACTTATATTTTGTGGCTATATAACAAGTTCGTAAAGAGATCTAACTCTAATAAGCAGATAACTGAGCGTATACTAGACATATACAACGAAATAATTAGCAAATAAGTGATAAATATTAATATAATATTGACAAGACTTAAGTTTGTCACAGAAGGTATGTTGACTACTTGGAATACCACACTTAACGAGGTCTGACATAATATTAAAACATTTTTAAAATATTTACTTATTATACCCTTGTGCCAAAATGTGAAAGTAGGCATTTCCGACCCTTTAAAGTATATATATTCTTGATCAGCCGAGTCAATATAGTCATGTCCGTCTGTCCGTCCGTCCGTCCGTCCGTCTGTCCTGCTGTATAAGCACCTAGTTCTCAGAGACTATAAGAGCTAGACTAATCAAATTTGGTGAAAATACTCCTGAAATCTCCACAATGTTATAGTTTGTTTGAGAATTTTTCCACGCCCCCTTCAGCCCCCAAATATCTGAAAAACCCGAATTACATGAGTAATTTAAAATATACAAGTTAAAAATTCGTCATATTTAAGGTTTACTTTCCTTCCGATGTGTACTGAAAATTTCATCGCAATGGGACAATAAACACCGGAGATATGAAGCAAATAAATTTTCGAATATACAAAGGTTGGAGACAGCAACTTGCGGCAAGGAAACTGGTAATTTGCCAGATAATCGACTATGGCTGCATTGGCGCAGTTAGGTTAGAGTGTCGAACTCCTGCGGTGTGGCTCTGGAGTTCGAAACCTACCAGAAGCACACTCTTTAGGTTATTATACTTTTTAAAATGTATTATAGCCTGTGCCCATTGAAAATGGGCAAAAAAGGCTATAATGAATTTGTGTGAATGTATGTAACAGGCAGAAGGAAGCATCTCCGACCCTATAAAGTATATATATTCTTGATCAGTATCAATAGCCGTGTCGATTGACACCTGTCCGTCTGTCTGTCCGTCCGTCTGTCTGTCCGTCTGTCCGTCTGTCCGTCCGTCCGTCCGTCCGTCTGTATGAACGCGTGGATCTCAGCAACTATAAGAGCTAGAGACTTCAAATTTGGAATGTAGGTTCCTGAATACCATACGCAGATCAAGTTTATTTTCAATTTTCGATATCATGTCCCGTTGGTTTTAAAATTAGGAAAATCACCATAACATAAGCAATGTTAAAGCTAGAGACTTGAGATTTGGCACACATGATAAAAAGCTTGGGATTAATGTGTCCTGAAAATTTCATCGCGATGCCACGCCCCCTTCGCCCATAACTCGGAAAAGCTGATAACAAGAGCAGTTTTATAGCTAGAGACTTGAAATTTGGCACACATAATAAGTAGCCTACTCTCAATGTGTTCTACAAATCTCAGAAGTTATTCAATAAACAAATTTATGAAGCGCAGCACATACGTTGCAGCGCAGTAGCAGCGCAGTCGCTGCGTCGCGCCGACGACATAATGAACGAAAATACGCGTTTGGTCATGTATGTTTGATTTGCATTTCTTTTGCTGTGGCGCTAAACATAAACAATCAATAGCCGCAGTCCAGTGTTGCCAGACTATCGCAAGCTACCTACTCTCGATGCAAGCAAAATCGACTTCAAGCGATATATTTAAATCCCATTATAATGAAAATACTTTTCTTTGAAGACCTGCACAGGCTATCCTACTGTCGCGCCCGCTCGACTGATCGGCTTGTTTATTATTTAAAAATTTATTTAGTTTTATACCTTTGAGGAAAAAGTTAAGGGTCTCTCATAGTCGACTTCGAAATTGATGAATATTTTCAAGTAATCCATTATGATTCTTTTTTAGTAAAAATATCCATTTAAATATGTGCATCTGAACTAAAATTACTGTGGGCGGCAAATTGTTAAACAAATTTAAATTCACATGCATAAAAATACATTCAGACCATAAAAGACAAATGCGTTAAGTGCCGTTAACAAAACGGAGTCATAAAGAAAATAACAATAAATGGCAAACATACGATTCCAATAGCTAGTATGAGTGTGCATCTGTGTATGTATGCGTATGTGTGTGTTTGCCAACATATTTACAATGGAGCATAACTTGCATAACGTCACAAAATATTTGGTTACACTCGTGGGAGCGATTGTTGCACTTGAACCACGCCCATACGCCCATTTAGTTGGTTTATCGCTGGCAAACAAATAATTCTGTTTGTATCTTGTCAGATATTATGTATCTTTGCATAGAGTGTGCTCTACACCATCTCGTGTTTAGTTACAATTTAGTGACCTACATTTAAAGCATGACATAATAAAATAAGGTAGGGAATTTGACTTGCAGGGTATAAGGTAAAAACAAGGTGCATCACAAGTCGAACACTAGCAATAATTGCGTTTGAAAGATTTGTAGCGATCGCAATAATTACCTTAGTATTAAAATAAGATAATCGATAGTATTAAGTAATGTATGTATCGATATATGAATAAGCGAGTTGTATCGATATAGAGCGTACTATATCGAAACAGCGAGCGTCAAGAGCTCTTTTCGAATATAGCGTTTGAACGGAAAGTTTGTGACTCATTGTGATACTAAATAACTATATAAAACAATAATATAATAAAGACTGCAATCTTTAGGGATTAATTTTTGTTTTCAATATTTATAACTAAAATTTAAAATAAGACTTATTTTTGTTGGTTATAGAAAGAATTTAAATCAAGAGTTATTATATGAAATTTATGTAATAATAAATAAGATATTCATTTTGTTAAATATTTCTAATTTTAACTATTTGTTTTCATAATAAAAATCAAAAAAATAATTTGTATATTTATCAAAAGAAGGTAGAGGAATATTTGGCTTGATTTGTATTTAAGTCACAGAAATATTATCAGCGATCAAAAAGACCGAGTAAAATATTTCAAATGTTTCTGTTGACAGACGAAATTTTCATTCAGTTAAAAGTGACAAAATTCTGTATGTCACGTTAAAATCCAAAATTAAAAAGATCAAATAAAAATTCTAAATTTGAGTAGGGCAACAAATTCTGGTATTTTAATTGGTCAATTTCGGTTTCAATTAGATTCTTGATATTCAAAATTCATTGTTGTTGCAATAACCAGAAGGCAGAGTAAGAGAGAGAGAGACGTGTGCCACAAAATGACGATGCGACTGAACTTGGATAGCATTTTACAAAGTCAGATGAGGGAAATGGCCGATACTGATAGCAACAATCCGAATCTAGCAGCTCCCACCGAAAGGGAAAAGGCAACTCTACGTCTTGGCGCGGGCAAATCACCGGCAGATCGTTACTTTTACCGTAAACCAAATGTCGGCTCCAGAGTGCACTCCATGATGGCCAGCATACACCAGCACATGAAAAGTAAGTGCTGAAAGAAGTTGTTTAATTTGTGTATATATATTTCTTAATGTCAACAAGTTGGAAAGGCTATAGGCAAGCATACGCGACAATTTAATACTTTGCATGAGTCTCTATGGGGATACATAAATTAGTATATACATTGATATTGATTACATCTATGCTCAAATATTTAAAAATGTTTTTTTAAGTGGTATTTAAACTTGATAATTTATTATGAAAGTGGGAAACATTAGATCATTATATTTTATTATTTAGTATTTTAGTATTTTTTAGTATTTTATATATATATATATATATTACCATACAAATTTAAAATTCCCCAGCTACGGCTCCACCACGTAAGGCGGTTCCTTCGGTGCCAGCTGCCATAGCTGAGATTCCCGTTGCGGCTTCTTCAAGTAAAACGGGCGCCGCTGGTCGGGCGCGTCGTGCTAAGGGGGGTGCGGCGACTGTGACGGCGAGCAGGTCAATGTCATTGCCAATATCACGGATGAAGGCAAAAATAAACCAACAGTCGCAGCAGCTAATGAGACGCGGTTACAGCGATTTGAATCCAAAAAGCTACACAAATCAACGTCGCATTCGGGAAGTGTTGCTGCAAAAAACTGTGCTAGAGAATATGTTGTTACAGCACAAGAGATTGCAGCGCGACAGGCAAACAATTGCACTGGACATACAGCGAATGCGTCAGGATCTTGATAAAATTAAAAATAAGCTGGATACATCGTTGGAAGCTTTGAAATCAACCCGCACCTTGTACAGTGGCTTCAACAAGGGCAAAAAGGGGTTGTTGCCGTTGGGTTTGCCAATTAATGCCACAACTGCCACATTATCAAATATTGCTAAACCAGCAGTGAAGGCTGCAACGAAAACCGCTACTGTCAAATCAAGTAAAATAATTGCGAAACGGCAACATTCGCCAACACCAAAGAAGCGTCGCAGTCGTCATTGAATTTGAATTTGAGCGCAACTGCAATTAATACAACAACTAAAAAATACCAAAAAAAATATATATATATAGTGTGGCAACTCTACAACTACAATAGACTATCGATATATCGTGAGGCATATCGATTACTTAAGTGAACATCCCTAAATCATGGCGTCTGTCTCGCCTGTACAAGCCAACAAATTTGTTTTTTCATTTATTTTCGTACATTCACGTTTTGTTTTGCCAAATTATTGGCCCAATTTGACAGCACCACACGCCACAGCTGCGTAGATAAGCGCCCACATAAAATGGGCTCGTCAAAGAAGCACAAAAAGAACAAATCGGAGCGGCGCGAAAAATATGAAGGTAAGCGCCATTAACATGCGTACAATAAATTGTATATAATTATGTGTGTGCATATTTTACAGAATATAGTCAACATCAAGATCCCGCACAGTTGCAGCGCGGCCTGAAGCTAATACTGAAAGTGGGCTCCAATGCTACACCCGAATATACCGCCAATTCTCCACTAACAGCATTGGATGGACACGGACCACCGACGGCAGCAGAGGCAATGATGTCCGCTGCCCCGGGCAGTCCCACAATTCCCGAGGAGCTGCAATGTGGCGGCGAACTGGGCCATCGAGAGCGTCATAAGAAGTCGAAGAAGAAGAAGAAAAAGAAAGATCGCGAAAAGAAGCATAAACATCACAAGGAGAAACGACATCGCAGCCGCGACAGACAACGTGAACTTTGCTCAGAGGAACGTCTCAATGATGATGTGACATCTGTACCAGACGATGCCGCCTGCAGTGGTTTCACATCGCAGCAGCAACAGCAGCATCGAAGTCCGCGCAGTCAGGCGCCAGCGTCAGCAGATCCCGACTGTAGTCAGGATGGTTTCAGCTTTATGGACGATGATCCAGAGCAGTCACAGCCACTGCCGGAGAATATTCTATATTATGCAGGCATTACGACCGACAACTCTCCCTCCAATTGTCCAGTAACAAAGCCAATAGCGCCGCGCAAACTGGACGATATGCTCAGCTCACCGACGTCCTCTTCGATGGGCATGACAGCAAGTGCCAGTCCAACCAAGCCGTTACCTGATGTGAGTATAAATGGCAGTAAAACTATTTGCAAATTAAAATTGCCACGTAATGACTATTAGAAAAACTATCTTATAAATGTCTGCTCTTCACAGTTGTTAATACCATCGCCATCTGGCTCCACGGCCGCCTCCACGCCGGGTGGAGCTAGCTCTCTAAATGCCCTAACGCCGAAGGCACTGGAAGCGCCCAAGACTCCGAGCAGCAGCAGTGAATCTGGACGAGAGCCGCGTAGATGTGTGCTTAAGCTGAAACAGCAGAAATCACCGCTGAACAAACTGTTGGAGCATCTGTTGCGCTTTCTGGAGAAACGGGATCCACATCAGTACTTTGCCTGGCCCGTCACCGACGATATTGCGCCTGGCTACTCGTCAACGATCAGTAAACCCATGGATTTTCTAACCATGCGTCAAAAGATCGACGATCACGAATATGCAGCGTTGAGTGAATTTAGCGATGATTTTAAACTCATATGCGATAATGCTATGCGCTATAATCGTGTGGATACGGTTTATCATAAAGCAGCCAAGAGACTTTTACAGATCGGAATGAAGCAGCTGCAACCGGAGAATCTGATGCGTACACTGAAACCGCTTTCCGGCTACATTCGTGAACTGACCGCCAAGGAGTTGGGCTTTGAGTTGAGCTCCAATGAGCTGGCCGGTTACGATGCGCATGATTCGGCTGACGAGGGCGCCTTGACGGGCGCAGAAGAGCAAACGCCTGCCCAGATCGAAGAAGAGGAACGTAAGCGTGCTCTGCGCTTGGAGGTATTTATATATATTAAATAGGAATTTATATACTAAAGGCAAGGCAATAATATATTGATTTAATTGTAGAATGCACCCAAAACACACTTTGAGCCGTATGTGGATGATTTGACCAGCGAGGAGATACTCGCTCAAGTTCAGGGCGCTGCACAGCAGGCCAAACAACGTGTTAGTGCCAAGCAGCGAGCGCATAAAATGGGATTCCTGAGACAGCACAAGGATGGCAGCACTACGCTCAATCTGCTGATCAAAGATGAGAACGAGGGACCCGAAAAGGTGGTTACTATTGGAGATTTAGTTGGTAAACTGCCCACTGGCAGCGGGCAGATACATGGTCTGCATACGGATCAACGTAACTGCGTTAAGCCAGTTAAACCAATGAATTATGGACCATTTGCCAGCTTTGCGCCCACTTTTGATTCTCGTTTCTCCACGCTGAGCGCGGAGGAAACACAATTGGTGCTTCGTACCTATGGAGATGCCTCCAGTGCCGAGTATGCCGAGAGTATATTGCAGTTTACAAAAGACTCCAGCTTTGGCACAACAATTGCCAATGGCCTGTTGGATATACTGACCAATGGGGAGCATAGCAAGTCTCTGGATGAACTCTACAATATGCAGCTGCAGAGCTACGAACAGAAGGAGATCGAGAAATGTTTCACCAATCAACAGAAGCAGCGACAAAGTGAACCTTCCACCTCGAACGAGACGAGCGAACAAATTGAATTGGAGTATGAGAAATATAAGAACACTCGACTGGACTTTAAACGCTTACGTTCGCTAAAAGATCTGGGCATTGATGTTGATTTTCTGGATGACATGGAAACGGATATGAAGAACTTTGAATTGTCGCGCCGCATGCAAGAGCATCTGAGCAATAACCTAACGCTTATCGAGAAGCTGCGATTTATACAGAACGAACGCTTATCGCAGCCGCTTCCATCGCATTTGGCTCTAGTTCCGCCGGCTGGTCAGGAGGAAACCCAAACAGCTCAGCAGCTGACGCAGCAATTAAGTGATCTGGCCAAAAAGCTGCCTCCCTCAGCCATTGCCGATCAATACGCCCTGCGCAAGGCCATGGGAATGTCCTATGGTAAGTTGTCATCGATCACCAATGAATTTTAATTAGATCCTGTACTTAAATATAAATTTCCATGTTCGTTTATACAAACACCTAGAGTTCAGAGATTGAGAGCTGGGGACACACAATCACTTATGTATAGCTTGCTGTATATCCGAATTAAATCTAGTTTGTTTTAGAATTTAGTCAGAATAAACTTCAAATAGACTTTAAATTCGTCATACACAAAGCTTAATAACTACATGAATGTGTGTCTAAAATAACACGACATTTGACAGAATACCGTAGCAAAGAGAACTTTAAACGATGAATTGTAGTTCTGTAAGCAAAAGTGCTATTTAGCTATTGACTGACTGTATACTCATTGGCAAAGTAGATACCTTACACGATTCTTGCGCTCGGGGTCCTGGGTTCGAATACCGCTAGAGACATTTTGTAAATAATTTTATAAATTGTTTTTTTTTCTCACCCGACTTATTTTATATTAATGATTTCCTTGCTTTCTTGCAGCTGGTTTGCCGCCACCGCCAGCATCGCCACGTGTTCAATTACCTGAGCTGCTGCAACAACCAGTGGCACTGCCCCAACTTCAACCTGTTGCTGCCAGCCACGTCCCAATGGACATTGATGAGCCAGATGTTCATGCTGGCGGCGATCTGGAGAATGAACTCCGTGAGTTTCTTGAAAGCGGCTCTGGAATGCACACCTCGAATCCAGTCGATGACAATAACATTGTCGCCCAGCTGCTCCTTAATTAGATCCAACAGGTTGCTGCTTGCACAATGTTTAATAATGTGAAGAGATAAAAAAGAACTACGCTAAATTATTTTCATATATCAAAAAACGCAATGGCATTCTCAATAAAAAAAAAACAGAATCCTTATTCTCTAAGTAAAAATGTGCTTTACTAACAAAAAGAATATGTATTTATCATAGTTTTTTTAAATATTAATTGAGTAGCGTAGAAATTTGCCAGGTGAGCTAATGTAATTCAGTATTCTGGGTAAGAGAGAGCAAAGCAGGACATAAGCAATGTTAGGATTTTAAGAAATTAAAGCAGAAATTTAAATAGCAATGGTCTATATTCTTGACTTATTTTAAAACTTAACGGCACGGGGATTGACCAATATACCAGGCGAACAGAATCGAAAATAGGTCGCACTAGGTAAATTCAAATTTAGCAGACGAAATTCAATTTCAAATTTAACGATCGCTCAAACGTTTGTCGCTCATCACGTCACGAGTTGCACTCACATCAAGAAATGACTCAAATATAAGTTTTTACTCAAATTAAATACTTACTTGCTGCTGATTCTGTTCGCCTGGTACTTCAATTGAAATTTTGCCTGCTGGCAGCTGTTAAAGGGTTGAATTTCTCCAAATTCTGTTGAGATCATCTTCCATTTTAAATGTATTCCCAGGGGAAACGACCAGGCGAACAAAATCGACAATTGGTAGAATTAGCAAATGTTAAATTTACGGGTAAAATATAAATTCAAATTTACCGATCGCTCAAACACTTGTCACTCATTTCACGCGACTCACTCACAACCAGAAATGACTCAAATATAAGTTTTCACTTAAATTAAATACTTACTTGCTGCTGATTCTGTTCGCCTGGTACTTCAACTGAGATTTTACCTATTTAAGGGTAGAATTACTCCATATTCGAAATGAAAACTGCAGTGCCATTGATTAAATTGATTTTATTTGTACTTATCATTACAATTTCACTTGATTTTTATTTGATGTATTTTTTAAGTACACATTTTACAAAATGTTGCAAAATTTTAATTAACTACTGGGCATTAATCTTAGTGATTTAATCATTTGAAGGCAAATTCTTAAGAGGTTGTTCTTTTTATTTGTTTTAAGTACATTTCTTTTTTTGAGTTTCCAAATGGACGCTTTTCTCACATGTTGTAAACTTGCATAGAAAAATAAACTTGGCAGGTAAATTCATTCATACATAGTATATAAGTAGTAGACACATACATAGTAGACAACATATATATATATACATAAGTACGTAAGACGATACAAAAACCTAGATAAGTACATATACATTAACAAATGTAAATAGTATATACATATTACATTCACATACAATTTAGTTAATGTACTAAAAAAACATGTGAGCGCATTAATTGAACTTTTCGGCTTAAGCTAATGAACATTTTAATGGTATTTACTAATTGGTTATTTTTGTTGGCTATTGCTGTTGTTGTTATTCCTGATCTTATTACTGTTGCTATTGTTGAGGTAGAACACTTTAACGATTGACGATTACAAGTGTTGCCAAAATTGATTTAAAGCTATCGTTAAATTGTTGCCTAATTAGTTCTAGTTCCTTTGTTGTTTGCTTTATGAGTTTCGTAATTGTTTGGTATTTATATTTATAGTGATTGTATACACTAAACAAGATTGGCATCCTTGGCCATGCTATAGAAGGCCGACTTGGGATTATCCAGCAGCTCGGTGGGCGAGGCAAACTCCGTAATTTGTCCCTTGTCCAGCACAATAACCTTGTCCGAGTCCAGAATTGTATTCAAACGATGTGCAATTGTTAGCACAGTGCAATCCTTAAACTCACTGCGTATTGTTTTCTATAAAATAAATGAAATATTGTTAATTATCATCAACTGATCAACTGATGTTCTCAACTAACCTGTATCAGATCATCAGTTTCCAAATCAACAGCCGCTGTAGCTTCATCCAGCACCAGAACTTTGGTCTTGCGCAGCAGAGCACGCGCCAGGCAAACCAATTGACGTTGACCCACCGATAGATTCTCACCACCCTCAGAGATTTCATGATTCAGACCGGCACTTAGTGTCTTGGCAAATGCCTTCAAATGCGACAATTCCAATGCCTTCCAAATTTCATCGTCGGTCTTAACATTGAACGGATCAAGATTGGAACGCAACGATCCAGAGAAGAGCACAGGATCCTGTGGTATGATCGTCAAACGAGAGCGCAACATGTGCAGACCCATCGTGGCAATGTCAACGCCATCAATAATAATTTTGCCACCAGCGGACTCAATGATTCTGAAAAATTAACAAAAATATGCATTAATATACAGATTATAAATAGTATTAATAGTTTAGATACTATATACTATACAAATACTATCACACATTTAATTTCGAACTCACCTGAACAGAGCCAGCGTCAAACTGGATTTTCCGGCGCCAGTGCGTCCCACAATGCCGACCTTCTCACCGCCACTTATGTTGAAGCTAACGCCGCGCAGCACCAACTCCAGACCCTCGCGATATCGAACCTGGAAATCCTTGAACTCAACACGCCCACCCTCGGGCCAGTTTCGGGGCTTCTGTTTATCCTCCTCCAGTTCCCAGGCCGCTTCCTGTTTCGTCTCGCCATACTCCTTGATGCGCTCCACCGACACAATGTTCGTCTCAATGTCCGAGGACATGCGAACCAACCAATTGAGAGTTTGTGTCACCTGCAGTGCATAACTGACCGATAGACCCACCAGGCCGGGATTCGTTTGTCCACCCAGCACCGCAAATAGCGAGGCAAACAAAATGATGAGATTGCCAACCATTTCCAGACGGATGGCGAGCCAACGATTGGCAATCAGCGATGGATATTTGCACACCTGATTCTTGTCCACCTTGGTGTCCGATTCCTCAATGAAACTATGGAAAGGATAAATCAAAATAAGAAAAATCATGTTAGTTTTATAAATATTAAAAGAAGGTGTTAGGCCGCACGCACACTGGGAGCTGAAAGCGGAGCTGACAGCTGAGCTTATAAGCAAGCTTATCAGCGCCTAAAAACAAATGCACTGCTTGTATGAAAGCGCGCACACTGCTCAGCTAAGCTTTCAGTGTGCGCGCTTTCATACAAGCAGAGCGCTGATAAGCTTGCTTATAAGCTCAGCTGTCAGCTCCGCTTTCAGCTCCCAGTGTGCGTGCGGCCTAAGTTACACGAAATGTAATTTATATAGTTGTGTTGCCTGTTTATATATTTGATTATCAATAAATAAGTAAACATTGAAGTGAAGCAACGGCAAACAGCATTAAATTTAAAAATATCGATACCAGCAGCGATATCGATATCAGCAATAGGAATCAGTCGACGTGAACAGTCGGAGTCAGTCGATATTAGCAGGCGGAATCAGTCCGAGTGAACAGTGGGAGTCAGTCGATATCAGCAGGCGGAATCAGTCGATATCAGCGGTCGGAGTCTTTCGTGAGCAAGCCGAGCAGCTAAGAATTTACCGATAAAATGAGTATTCAAAGAGAAATACCGTGTTCAGCCATAAAAAGGTCAAATAGGTCGATCTGCCGTACTTAACAATAATGTAATAAAATAGCACGCCGTTAATATAATAATAAATAATAATAGCAATAAACTCATTTTAATATACAATTAAACTTATGTTAAATGTATAACCAGAAAATGTAAATATTGTTAATATAACAAATAATAAACGAATTTTTATATAAAAAGCTTACTTAAATTTAGTTACTTCTTATTACTATATACGTATTATAGAAATGTCATCAACTGAACTAAGTACTTACCGATCCTCAACAGTATAGGCACGTATCGTAGAGACTCCAGTGACAGTTTCACCGAAATGCGAATAGATTGGCGAACGGGAAACGGACTCCAAACGCATCAGTTGACGTGATGTGGCCACATAGAAGCGTTGGGCAAAGTAATAAATAAAACCAATGGGCACAATGACAGCCAGGAAAATAGGCGTCGATATGCTAATAACCACAATTGTGGCAAAAACCTAACCAAATTATAAAACGTTATTAATACTCAAATAAAAGAGAGATATGTTTGTTATATTTCAAAAGGTGCATATTGACGTGAGGAGTTAGTTGAAGAAAACAATGGTAGGAAATTGTTTTGTTTAATACATGAATTGAATTATATTCGATTTGATTAATAATTGCTAGATGGGCATACTACCTAACGCTTATGCTTGATTTGAGTCAATTGTCAAAAAATAGAAGAGAATTTCCAATACGAATATTGACAAAGAATACCAGGGAATCAGAAAAACCATAACTAGAAAACTTCACAAATATTATATTTAAAATTACGCCAATTTTTCTTATATCTTTAAATTGTATTCTTAGTCTTTGCTTTGTAGTTCTTATAAAATATATTCGAAAAACGCATGAGATACCATCGAATTGAGTTATCCATAATTAGTTGAAAGGGAAAAGTGGAAGGGAAGTATGTGAAAGTGGAATAAGTGGGATTGCAACAAGTATTTCTTAATTTACAGCTTAGTGGAACGCTGAAATAAAGCACAGAGAACACGTTTTACCTCACCGATATACCAAATACAATAGGTTATTGATATCATAATCTCTTCAACTTCGGCAATATCTTTAGAGAATCGAGATATTATACGACCCCTTGGGATGGTATCAAAAAACGAGATTGGAGCACCGAGCATAGATTTCAAGAGAAGTAAATGCATTAGCTGAGCAGCCTTTAGGCCTCCAAATGCGGCTATAAGATCAATCAGGAACGACAATATACCTGTGGGGAAATAATAAAGGTGAAGCGAAACGCCAAGGAAATTTCCAAGTGTCGGAGATGTTTCAGGTGCAATTTAAACTGAGGATTAAACACAATTGGCATATGAATAAATAGAAATGGTATGTAATCGAAGAGGATCATGAAATCAATCATATAAAAAAAAGTACTACTAGTAGTTTTTGATCAAAAAGAGAAAGCAACTAAAGCTTGTGACAATCCTGTACTAATTAGCAGCTTAGTGGAATGCTGAAATGAAACAGAAAACAACCTCAAATAGCAGAAACAATGGGGAGATTAAAAGTGAAGAGGTCAATAGAAATGAGGAATTAATCACAGTTGAGATATGTATACTAAGTAGAACAATTATATTCAGAAGATACATTTGTTTGGCATTGCAACAATCTTGCACAAATTGACAGCTTAGTGGAATGCTGGAATGAAACGGAGAGAGAGAGAGAGAGACAACATTACCTCAAAGGCATACCACATACAATATCCCATGTCTTCTGCCATTAGTTCATCGATTGTTCCAACATCTTTCGTGAATCGAGCTATTATACGACCCAAAGAAACTCATTGGAGCACCCAGTATATTATTCAAGAGAAACAAATGCAGCACATGGGCAGCCTGAAGTCCGCCCAGAGCGGGTATCAACATCATTAGGAAGGAGAATATACCTGATAATTAACAATGGAAAGACTTAAAGTGAAGTTTTCAAGTGCTGAAGCTCAGTATCAGCGAAAATGCTATCAATTGGGGAAAAGTAAAAGTATTATGCGATATATACAATTTATAAGACTTATTTTTCTTAATCTTCAGCTAATTTTTGAGCAAAGTGTAGGGCAATATCAAAAACGACACAGGTGCAATTGAAATGGTGTGATTATTAATTTATTAATTGTAATTAAATGATAAGTAGAAGTGGGATGCAATATCTATGATATTTATAAGAGCTATCATACAAAGAAAGTATTTGTTGTATATTGGATCACATAAACTGACTGTTCCCTTGAAAATATGACTAGTTATACAAATATGCCCTATAATAATATTAAGTTTACCAAAATTGGGAAAGAAAAATCTGTAACACATAAGAAGGAAACTTGTTACTTTCAAATCAATATTAGAAATATTAAAATTAGGAAAAATTAAATGAGCAAATTCAAATTAGAAGAAGAAAATAAGATTGGTAAATTGTAATAATTCGAAATAAATATGTTTAATTAAAAAATGCGCCTTTTCTTTTCGTCTTTTACATTTTTTCCCTACTACTGTTTTATATTTTAGATAAAAGGGTTTCTTTTGCTGAATAATTTAAGGTTTAATTTATGAAAATAATTTAATGCACGTTACTATTGAAAATTATTCGCAGTATAAATTAAATATACAATTTTACAGTCGATAAAAACCAAAGCTGCTACTGCTAAATTTGTATACTGTGAAAGTTTTTTGCTTTGGAAACTATTCCAAGTTTTTTCTGCCACTTTCTACTCTACATATTTTAGTTTTTTCCATTTTATTTGTGGTTTCTTTTTGTAATTCTCTAACATTTTTAAAAGCTAGCAAACAAATTACTAGTACTAGAGTTCAATCTTTTTTTCTGGCTGTTGAAGCATAGTTTTGCCGCATTATCAGAGACAGACATCACAGGTGCAAATTGGACAGAGGATTAATCACAGTTTGTATATATGAATAGGTTATAAGTATAGATTGTGATCTATTATCTATATTTACAAGAATACCACCAGTTTAACCTTTGAAACTTCATCAACTGATTATTGTTACCTCATACACTAGAAACACAATATTGAGCAGAATCCACGGCAATACCAGATCAACCATGTCAATATCTTTCGAGAATCTAGATATTATGCGACCCATTGGTGTGATCTCATAGAAATTTGTCGGTATACGCATCATATTACTCAAGAGATACGCATGGAGCAATTTAGCTGCCCGCAAACCTCCGAGAGCCGGGAGTATAACATTTGTGTATGATAATATACCTGCGGGTATATGACAATAGTATGACTAAATTAGACTAATTTGAGCAGACAGTGCTAAAAAAATAATAGATTTTACGTGCTTCTGGCTCCGAAGTATTATTATTATTTAAACGTCAGTAATGTATGCATTTCTCTTTTTTTTAGGTTAGTGTGATTTTATGTTATATACAGTTTTTTCTTTTCTTTTATTTTTCAACTACTCTCATTCTATTTGTTAGGTGGATATGTGGGAAAAGAGGAAAAAGGGAAAAACCGTTGGGAAATTACCTCAAATGCACACCAGATACAAGTGTTTACAACCTCCACAAGGGTTTGATCAATCGTTTGAATATCTTTCGAGAATCTAGATATAATACGACCCACCGGTGTCGTATCAAAGAACCACATGGGCAAATGCATCATACGACTCAGGAGGAGCATGTGGAGTGTCTCGGCAGCTCGCAAGCCTCCAAGATTTATCACCAAATCCATTAGGTATGAAAAAATACCTGTAAAGTGTTCGTATCGATGATGAGATAACGATAATAACAATGTGATATACTCTTTGGATTATTCACATTTTCCATCATACATAAGAATACTACTTGCAAGAACAACAGTCTACACCAGGGTTTGAAAATTTCTATGCTACTTTGTAGTTTTAAACTTTTGCTTCGGCTACTGCTTTAACTTGTATAGGAGCAATAGCAGAGCACTTAGCGCAATATTCGTATGTATATTGAACTGCTCCCGTAGTTGCTCTCGTATATGCTCCTGAAACTACGGGAGCAGTTCTGCTCTAACTTGAATAGAGCAGCAGCAGAGCACTAAGGACAATATTCGTATAGCAATAACATTGGTTCAACTGCTCTCGTAGTTGCTCCCGTAAATGCTCCTGAAACTACGGCAGCAGTTAAACAAATACTATGACAATGTCATAATGACATAGCTATAGCAGTAGTCAAAAATATATAGCTTTCTCTGCTCCAAATTTGTTTGCACTATTGCTACGTTCCTTGTTACTGCTCTTGCTACAATCTGATTCGAGAGCAGAGAGCATAGCATATCATATGATGCTCTACGAATATTGTGCTTAGGCTAATGTCAGAGAGCGCGCGAGAAGCGATGAGCAAAGCGAGAAAATGGCAGAGTGAGAGCTTTGCGAGAAGCAAGCTACATTGCACGTACATTGCAATCGTACGCTCTGAGCGAGTTGAAGCGATGCAGCAGGTTGCAAACTGCTCTCTGGCTTTGCTCTCGCTTGAACTCGCAACTCGCTTCGCTCTCACTCTGACATCTTTTGAGCGATTGCACTTAAAAATGCTTGCAGTGGTTTATCGCTCGTTCTCGCACACACTCTGACATCAGCCTAGGTGCTTTGCTACTGCTCTAGTATTCATAGACAGAGTCGTATGCTCCTCAAGTAATTTTGGCCAACCCTGGTCTACACAGTCTAACTACTAATTAAAATAGAAATCTACGCGTGCTTCAGAATTAAAATGGATGCATTATAGTTTAATTTTGGGTTAGTCACAATGAATGAATTTTGATGAATACTGCAACTGCTATAGCTCTCAGAATTGGGAAGGGAAGGTAAAAAGGATAGGTTAGGAAATTGTTTTTTTAGCGAATTTACCTCAAATGCACACCAGATACAATCGGCTAGAATCTCCACAAGTGTCTGATCGAGCGTATCAATGTCTTTCGAGAATCTAGACATTATACGACCCACTGGTGTGGTATCAAAGAATGTCATGGGCAAACGCATCACACGGCCCAAGAGGAGCAAATGGAGCGTCACAGCGGCTCGCAAGGCGCCAAGACGAATGATTAAATCCGAGAACAAAGAAGTAATACCTGCGATTTGCAAAGTATTTATTTATCGATTAGTTAAGGACGAATAACAATGCGAAACAAAAAAAAAACAATATTCACTCAGCAGAATCAATATAAGTAAAAAAGACAGACTGCCTGAAGAAACTACGTGCCTCCGTTTTAAATGTATGGTTAGTATATAAAGTTTGTTTTTTTGTTAGTTTTGATAGCATTTGATTAGTCACAAACTTTGTAGTAGTACTAGTATTTAGATGGAAACGTACCCGAAACGATAGCGAACTAAAGACACGTATTAAATCGGGCAATACCGCATCCAATTTATAGACATCGTTGGACAGACGATCGAGTATTCGACCCCGTGGATGTATATCGAAAAAAGACTGTGGGGCGCCCAATACATGACCCAACAATTGTTGAAAGATTTTCTTGGCCGCATTTAATCCGCCAAGGAAAACGACAAGTACAGATCCGATAAAACTGAGAACTGTAAGGTTTCGAAACGGTTTCTTTAATTTAGTTAGTTGAACGTCTCAAAAGTGGTTTGTTAATTTTAGCAGCAACTCAACACTTTTCTCAGACACACAACACAAACGTTTTGAGGTTAGAAACGATAACGTACTTTGTTAGATGAATAACAATTACTATTGTTATTTTATTGATTACGTTTGTAATATAATCACAAATCAAAACTAACTGGGCAGGGAATGTAGTGATTATAAATTTTTAAATTAAATAAAATGTTACATTGGAATTTAAATTTAAATATATCCGAAGGATGTTAAATCGATATGCTTGATGTATCGATATCAGAAGTAGATATCGATACATTAAGCACTAAGTTCGATCACTGCTCTTGAGCATCGCCGAATCGATAAGACGTATTCAATAAGATATTTAAAAACTAGTGACGTATGCATATTCAAGCCCCAAAATTACTGATATCAAATTTTGTGATGAACGAAATTCTTTTTTATATACTAACGATTCTAATATAAAACTAGCTATAAAACTGCTGTTATTATCAGCTTTTTCCAATTGTGGCGGCACATTAATCCAAAGTTTCTTATCATGTGTGCCAAATCTCAAGTGTCTAGCTTTAACATTGCTTATGTTATGGTGATTTTTCTAATTTTAAAACAAACGGGGCTTGATATCGAAAATTGATAATAAAACTTGATCTGCGTATGATATTCAGGAACCTACATTCAAAATTTGAAGTCTCCAGCTCTTATAGTTGCTGAAATCCACGCGTTCATGCAGACGGACAGACGGATGGACAGACGGACGGACAGGTGTCAATCGACTCGGCTATTGATACTGATCAAAATTATATTTCTAGGGTCGGAGATGCTTTCTTCTGCCTGTTACATGCATTCACACAAATTCATTATATCACTTTTTGCCCATTTTTAATGGGTCCAGGGTAAAAAAAAACAAAAACAACGACTTTTAATATTTAACAAATACAATATTAGTAGATTTTCGTCAATATATTAATAAATAAGTCTTTTTTTTTGATAAACATTAAATAATTGTATTTTTAAATTTGCTTTTCTTATTTAGTAATCATAATATAACTCAAATGATAAAATTTTTTAACTATTTTCCCTTGTCTGCACCTGGAGATTTTTGTTCTAAGTGATTTACTCTGTATATACTCCCATTTAAATTTAAAATAAGAGTTTTATTAATGATTACTGCATAAAAATTGCAATTTAATACATATTTAATATTTTTATTAAGATCCAAAACGAAGAATATAAAAAAAAAACCTTCAACTACAAATTTGTGCTGTTTTCTCATCAAAAAATCATATAACTGAGATTCTCTCTCATTCATGCTATGATAATGTTTTCATTATTTCTATTTAGCGATCTCTGCTTTTTGGAATACAATACCAATACAAATCGAAAATCAAGGGACGAAACGAGTCTAAAGTTTACCTGAAACGCTGTGATAAGGCACATGCGTATATTCAACGGCATAACGAGATCCAAACAGTTAATATCATTCGAACAGCGATCCAAAATACGCCCCTTGGGCGTCGTATCGAAAAACTCAGATGGACAATGCATAAGATTATTGTAGAGTTGTCGAAACAATTGAAATGAGGCGTTAAGAGTGGATGTAAAGAGTGTGATTGCGGCGCCATAATTGCACAGACCTACATAATGTGTGTGTGTGTGAGAGTAAGACAGTTGGAGGCAGAAAGAGAGATAGATAGATTGTGTGTGTGTGTGTGTGGGAAAGCATATATATGGTAAATCTTATATATCTTTAAACTTTTACAAACCGTAAACTCAAGTTTGCTAAACAAAAAAAAAAACGAAAGGAAAAGAAAAAAAATACGAACGCAAAAGAAATAAAAATAATGCAAGTGGAAATACCATAAAAAGAAAGGTACACATTGAATCCACAGTGCCGGGTAATTCTTCGTCGATAACATCCATATCGCCGCTGAAATGGTTCATTAATCGTCCCATTGGCGTTACGTCGAAAAAGCGACAAACTGAGCCGCGTATAACAATGCGTAAGAGATCATTGTGTAATTTTTTGGCAGCATTGAGACCGCCGCAGTAGACAATCACGACAGCAAAGTAGGCAAACACACCTGTTAGAATGGCAGGAACGGAACGAAATGGAATGGAACGCGAGCGCAATTTATCGTTAGACATAATCGATAACACAATATGTGCGATATGTACGATATGTACTCAAAATGGCGCGTGTTTATATTTTCTTTATCGATATACTATTTCATGGAGATGAAACCGAAACCGAAATCTCGCCCAACCACAGAGTCTCAACTTCTACTCGATATTAATCGGCTACCAACAATCGCCAAGTGTTTTTCGTTAGAGGCTCTGAGACGTGTGCGCATCTTCAGAGTGAGGGAGGATTTTCCATTTCAATAAAAAAAGCAAAGCGTGAAGGGAAATTCTCAGTTATAAGTTGAGTTTATCACGTGTGACTCAAATCAAGTAAATGCGTTTTCAAATAATGCTGTAAATGATAATTTTGGTATCGAATATAATATAATATAAGTATATGTAAGTATATAATGCAGCTGTTTTGGGTTAAATTGTATATTATAGCAAGCATTACCCCAAAAAATAGTTAAAGGCGTTTTAATTTTGAAGTGCTGGGTTAAGTTTTGTTTTGGGGGATAGATATTTAATCTTGATCTTTACCGAAAAACATGTGGACAGAAATTGTGACACAATTTGTGGCATTGTGTTGTCAATTGTATCGATATCCTTCGAAAAGCGACTGAGTATACGACCTATTGGCGTTGTATCGAACAATTCCATGGGCCATTTTAATACCAAACGTATCAGTTTGCTAAACACATCCAGGGAACAGTGCAGACAACCAAGTGCCAAGGTTAGGCCCGATATATAACGTGCCAGAACTGCATCGAGTGTAAAGTTATTTGAGTAACTTACAAATATAATACAATCAATAAACGCCCATGTATGTCTTATAACTACTTAGTAGCCAATTAAATATGCTGTGCATGCCACAAGCATTACAAACTAAAGGATGTCAACACTATTGGAATACAAGTTAGTTTACATATTTACATAATACATAATAACAAGGAATTAGTTGCACTTGTCCCACGAATAAAAGGTGTGGGTATATGTTCCCAAAAAGAATGTGTAGTAATTTAATTTAATGCTAGAATTATTATCAATAGATTGTCCAAGACTTAAGTGTATATAAAATACTAAGAAGGTTTATATTATAAAACATTGATCCAATGAAATTTTTTAGCAATAGATTGTTAAGACTTGAAGTTATAGACTTGTAAGTATTACTTGAAGGCATACTACAATAGACTGTGATGGATTCTTCTTCGATAGATTGCCTAGGACTATTTCATTCTCATGCTAAGATTGAAATGCATTTATTCCAGATAAAATATGCAATAATTGTAGATATACTACAATCCAAAAAGATGAGGCTATTTAATGGAACATTCTATCAAAGAATTCCAAAGATTTTGAAGTATCTAGTACTTAATAGAATTAGTAATACTGATAGGTATATATAAATATAACATTAAGTTTATCCAAGGGAATATCTCTGAAGCGAAACACTTTCTTATCCTCATGCTAAGTTTGCAACGCATCTATATACCCAATAAAATAAGTAATAATAAAATAATATGGCCATTTTATGGAAAATTTAAAGAAGGATTCGTTTCCGTATAAAATAATGATATATATAATGCTAAGGTGATGCAATGGTTTAAGTTTTATAATCGTTTGCCTTTCAGTTTCTCGTATAATGTTGAAATCTATTTGCAAAAGTGGCAGCACCACGTTGACAAGTTGACAGCACTCACTCAAAAGGTTGCCAGACTGATTGGAAAGTCACTAAACATGCTTTCGATATGATAACTGTCCAAATAAAACTACCTTTAAAGATCTTTCAACCACCACTCCCATAAAAGCAACAGAGTTGTGCACGTTACAAATTGAATTGTTAATAAATTTTTGTTGAAAAATAATTTACCGAAAATGTTGTACTTAGTACCATGCGCCAAAGCATGGGCAATGTATTATCTAACACATCAACGTCTTTCGAGAAACGATTCACAATTCTGCCCAGGGGCGTGGTATCAAACATTTCCATGGGCCAATGAAATACATGTTCAACCAGTTGCTCGTGTAGCTTCTTGGCACACAAAATGCAGCCAAGAGCCAGTGTTAATGTGGCAAACAAGTAGGCTAAAACTATAAATATAGAAGTATTGTTGTTCTTGGTCAAAAGGATTGATTAGTTTAAAAAAAAAACAACAAACGAGTATAGAAAAAAAACAGAAGAAAGAAAACTAAAGGCTTGCTCTCTACAGAAAAAATTGCTGCACCTAACACCTATCTACTACTATTTCCTTACTCACTTATTACTACTACTACTACTACTTAGTTCCCCCAGAGTTCCCCCTGAGTCTACTACTACTACTAGTAGTTCCCCCTGCGTCTACTACTACTAGTAGTTGTTCCCCCTGAGTCTACTACTATACTAGTAGTTCCCCCTGAGTCTACTACTACTACTAGTAGTTCCCACTGAGTTTACTACTACTACTAGTAGTTCCCACTGAGTCTACTACTACTACTAGTAGTTCCCCCTGAGTCTACTACTACTACTACTAGTAGTTCCCCCAGGAGTCTATATGAAAATGTTAATAAAAATGTAGTAATTGCAATTACCGCAAATAGTTGACTGACTGCAACACGCAAATTAAGCGGCAATGTATTGTCTACGGTATCGACATCCTTGGAGAAACGGTTCACAATGCGGCCAAGTGGCGTTATATCGAATAGTTCCATGGGCCAGCGCAATGTAGAATGTGCAAGGGTATCATGCAGAAATTTAGCGCTATAAATGCAGCCAAGGGAGAGGGCAAGGGTCGAAAGATAACTGGTTGCAACTGCAGCCCCCCAAAAATATATATAAATAGAGTTAAAGGTTAATTAATTAATTAAAATTATAACCAAAGCCAAGCCCTAAGCCACTAGTATATGTATAAATATTTCCAATTTCCATGCATAGACCATCGCAATTAGTGTTAAAAAGCAAATTCCCAGTTTAATGATGTGATATGTTTTGTGTATTTCTTGATCGTTAAATAAATTAACTGCAAGCAAAGTCCATACCATGAATGCCTGACTTAAAACGACGCGTATATTGAATGGCAGTACGTTATCGATAGTATCGATATCTTTGGCAAATCGATTGACAATACGTCCCAGCGGTGTCGTATCAAACAGCTCCATCGGCCAACGCAAATTGTAATGCAAGAGGGCGGTATGTAAAGTTCGCGAACACTGTAGACCGCCCAATGAGACGAAGAGTGATGAGAAAAAACTCAACGCGACTGTGTCATCGAATTTGGAATTAAGTTTCACGGAAGGTAGGAAGGAAGGAAGGGAACAAGACACATAATCCAATTAATATTTTTTTTTTCAAAATGTTTTACACAAACAAAAGGCATTAATTACATTGAATTTAAAACAATTTAAACAATTTAGACATGCTCTGAATTGAGATCGATAAGAAACATATTAATCAATAGGTTTTTATGTTATTTAAAATTTAGTTATTTCACAACCGTTTCATTCCACATGTTCCTGGAGTATTAGCCAAAGAATCGAGTTATCGAAAAGTGGAGTACAACACAAAGAATCGGTAAATTTAAAAGTAGTTCCCATTATTCAGACCATGCCTTAATTTTTATTAATTTCTGTGTGCAGCATTGACGACGAATTTGTGCGTTTAATAATGTTAATTTCATATAAAATACTATTTATTCTTATATAGTAAGCTTATGTGTCCTTGTAGCCCTGTAGGTTAGGAAGGTGTTTTAGGGTAGATTAAGCTTTGTTAGATCGTTTGTCTGAGTGAACAACAAAAAAAAACTGTTTTTAGGTTTTTAGGTGAGCAACATGTTCTGTCAGAGCCAGTCTTATAAGTAGTATTCTTTGAGTGAATTAGCGGGCAAAACATAAAAAGCAAAACATATAAAATATTAACTAAACAATTAATTAATTAATCCAACCACAAGAAAAGCTTAAAATTTATATTAGAAAACGGCACAATGTGCTGGAAATAAATACATGTTTATCTTCATTTCCAGCACAATTATATTAAAGCAAAATCAAAAACGTAAAACACAAAAAGCAGAGACAACGAAAATGAATCGATAACGATAACAAAAACACTACATAAATGAGACGACAGTCGAACACAAAGAGTTTTAAACAAATTGTATCACAATGGACTTACCTTGACCGAAACCGAAGGCACCATAAACACCCAAATACATATCTCTCAGTCCAGTATCAGTTTCGACTCTTTTGTCATTGGACCATTGGGTTAGCCACAAATTGGAACCGATTTGAAAGGCTTGGAACACAAAGTTTAGCACCAAAGTCGCAATCGATAGGAAGATGCCAACACTCTTGATATAATGTTTATAAACGGCAAAATCAACGCCTCCCGTCTGTGATTTCTCTGTCTCAATCAATTTGCCCTCGAGCTCTTGTTTCTTCTTCAACGAGGCAGCCGAAGCGGCCGAATCATGTGAATCCTGACGCTTGGCGCGACGACGCAGACTGCCACGTCCCATCAAACTATCGGCGGAGGTTACAGAGCTGTGGAAAATATTTGAAAAAAAAAAACAAATATATTAATTATAATATAAACTAAAAGCAATAACTATCAGTTAGCTCTTGTCGCACAGATAGCTAAACTAAAATAATTGAATTACAGGTGCCGAAAGGGATTTGACATAATTTTAAAACAAATGTATAGTTCATAGCAATCTGTGTGCCAAATTTGGTAGCTCTAGCTCTTTTGGTCTCGCTGTGTTTAAACAGAGGAACGGATGGATAGACAGAAAGGTCTACATGACTAGATTGACTTGACTATTCATGCTGATCAAGATCTAGCTCTTATCGTGCAAGTGGCTAAAATATTTGTCAATCTGTGTGTCAAATTTAGTAGCTCTAGCTCTTTTGGTCTCTCTGTGTTTAAACAGATGGATAGACAGACAGACAGAAAGGTCTACAAGGCTAGATCGACTTGACTATTGAAGCTGATCAAAATCTAGCTCTTATCGTGCAGGTGGCTAAAATAATTTGTAATCTGTGTACCAAATTTGGTAGGTCTAGCTCTTTTGGTCTCTCTGACTAGGTCTACATGACTAGAACGACTTACCTATTGAAGCTGATCAAGACTAGCTCTTATCATGCAGGTTGCTAACATAATTTGCAATCTGTGTGCCAAATTTGATAGCTCTAGCTCTTTTGGTCTCTCTGAATGAATAAACAGACAGACAGAAAAGTCTACATGACTAGATCGACTTGACTATTGATGCTAATCAAGAATATATTTATATACATTATTCCCATTCATTTTTTCTTGCTGCTTCTTAAGTACAGGATATAAAAAAGATATATCAACTATTATAACACTTACATCGAATCCGACAGACTCTCGGTGCGGGCAAGTTTAATGGCTTTCTCGAAGGGTGCAAGCAATTCGGGTTCAGCAGTGGATAATTGACGTTTGATCTGATTGAGATCCTCTTCCTCCTCCTCGCCCTCTTGCAAGTGCTGAATGAGGAAATCGGCAAAAGCGCCCTTGTTCTTCAGCAATTGACTGTACGTGCCATTCTCGCTGACTTGTCCCATCTTCAGCACATAAATATTATCCACTTGGGGCAGAAACGTAATGCCGTGTGTCACAAGGATGCGAGTTTTGCGTGCCAGCAATCCCTTCGGTCCGATCACTTCCTCAAAGATGTGTTTGCCTACATGTGCGTCGACGGCGCTCAATGGATCATCGAGCAGATACAGATCCGCATCGTTATAGACAGCGCGTGCCAATGATATACGCTGCTTTTGTCCACCCGACAAATTGATGCCCTTCTCACCGATCTCAGTTAAATCGCCAGCGGATAAGATTTCAATATCGGTACGCAAGGCGCAGGCATCGATGACACGATTATATCGCTTACGATCATACGGTTTGCCAAACAATATATTATCTCTAACGGTGGCATTCTGTATCCATGCCTGTTGTGGCACATAGGCCAATCTGCCCACCGTATTGACACAGCCCGAGATCTTTTCCATTTCGCCGAGGAAGGCCTGTATCACCGACGACTTACCAGAGCCAACGGTGCCAACAATCGCAACCAGATTATTCTTTGGCACCTCAATATTAATGTTCTTGAGCGTCATTTCATCCTCGTCACCCCACGAAAAGTTGCCATTCTCAATGGTCATGGGATGTGCTGGAAAAGAAGTAAGGGAATAGATTTTATTATCATAAATATTGCTGAACAATTCTTTTAAATTTATTGTATAAAATTTAATCATAGTTTAATTTTAATTTATTAATTCCATAAAATATACCAATAACTTATAGTATCATTGAAATTTAAAATAAATATATGGCAGTTTCTTTTAACGACTCCGAAAATATGTCCGAAAAATTATATCTAACATTACACCGACACTTTTTATGCTTGTTTACACTTAAATACATTTTCCTTTACTTACGCTTAGAGGAATCATGTTGCACATTATTAGGGTCCAACTCTTCACTGTTCAAGAATTTGTTTATACGTGTGACGGACACTTGCGTCTATTTAAAGAAGAAATCGATTAGAAATTTTCACAATACAAATAAACTAATAACACACACGGAATTTAGTTAGTATTATGTTGAAATAGGAATGGATTGGTGGTGTTGGGGAAAAAGAATATAGAAAGCGAATAGATATAAAAAACAAACCCCTCTAAAAACAATAGAAAGCAAAACCAGACTCTCGGCCTGCCGAAATTTTGTGTACCCTTGCAGAACTACAAGTATTAGATGAATTATTCCTATATAAGTATTATGATAACTTTACTACAGTTTAAAGGTAAATTCTTTTAGTGTTTTATAAAAATAAACATGTCTAATTCTATTAACAGAAAACGGATTGTGGTCTAACCTCTAGTCTTCTTCTCTCTCTGGCTTTCTTAATTTATAGATTAATACATTTAAGGCTATCGGCAGTACTTTCATTTATTCAATTTCATTAATACCCTCTGCAAGGGTATAAATGTGAATCATAACTAAATATGGCATCTATATATATATTTGTTCTTTGCTGGTGACTGTAGTATGAATAGAAAAGTTTCCCAATGACCAATTGCTAATGGAATGCCCAAACTAAATTGTCAAAACTGTTGTTGAGAGGGACATAGTAAATAATGAAAACATAAATGGTAAGGATAGTTAATTAGGAATAGTAGGAAAATCTGTTGTATTTCTTGTTGCTGTTGCTATATTTAAAAAAATAATAATAGTAAATAAATAAATTACAATCACAATACGGCACAAAGTACTAGTTTTTCTACAATTTCAGCTTGAGTCACATTGTCATATGCTGAAATTGTAGAGCTGTAGAAATGGAACTTACTTGCACCAGGTTGGTGATCAGCATGGGCAACATTGTTAACGGAAAACGAAGAATGTTGAATAATGATAATGAGACAAAGGTTTTTTTCGCATCAAGCACATTATTTTCATCGATTAGAACGTATGTGGCAAATGTGACTAATGATACCTAGAATAAATATATATAATTCTTAATGGGTTAATAATTGGTTTTTTTAATTGAAAATCCATTGCCAATAGAGTTGTTGGGATGCCCATAGCCGAAGTAAATACTATAAATCGTGTGTGTCTTTGTTTGTGATTTGTCTTTCCTCTCCTTTTTACCTCGGCTATGTCAACCGTCAGCATGGGAATTATTGTTAGCGGCATTTTCAGGATTTCGAACAGTGAGAGGCTGACAATGACCTTCCTGACGCTCAGCTGATTCGTCTCGTTGGACAACAGGTAAGTGGCGATTGTCACCAAGGATACCTTTTGTTTTACATTTGTTTTTTTTAACAATATTCATATTGTTTTTTTTTTTTTTTTTTTGTGGGACAAGACAATAGACACATAATCCTCGATTAAACCGAAAGTCCAAAAGTTCGACAAGTTTCTGCAAAGAGAGTTCAAAGTTTCGCCCGATTGGCTGGCAATTCTTACCAAAAATGGTGCACAGGACCAAAGGAAGGATGTACTGGCATTCAAATAGGCTGTCGATCTGAGTGTAGCAATTTCCTTATCACGTATATCCAAAACTTGCTTCTCAAAGCTGGGCTCCCAGGCGTACAGTTTGAGCACCTGTAATTTAAAGGGATTTCAATTAGGCATAATAATTGTTATAGCAATAACAGGAGCGATAGTAGAGCCGGCAGCGATTGTTGGGAACGATCTGCTACAGTCGAAATCAACTATTAGAGACATTACCTCTTTGATCCGTCACATCGTTTTAATTTCATAAAAATTTGTTTCCTCAACTCTTATTACTTAAATCGTGCACTTACCTTAATGCCACTCAAGACTTCATTCATGAGCTTGACACGCTGATCCTTGTACTTCATTTGACTGATCTGATAGGTCTTAATGCGACTGGCAATGAAACCGTTCAATGGAATCATAATGATCATCACAGCAAGACCGGCCAAAACGGAGGGTCCCAATTGTAGCCACAGGAAATACAATGCCAAGGCAATTTGCAATGGTGCCGACCACAACATATTCAGATATGTCGTCAGATCCATAAAACGTTGAGCATCCACAGCCATCAGATTGACAATTTCACCCACTGTTGATTCCTTGCGAGCTGCATTTGAAATTCGCAATGCCTTGCGATAAATGCAATTGATTAGAGCCGTCCTAATGCGCAGACCGACAATGAACATGCGATGGAAATACTGAGCCAAGATAAACGTCTGTGCGCTGGCCAGCACAAAAAGTGCCACCGAATACAATATACCCTTCCATTCCGGCTGTGATTTCTTCTCATAGTCCTCCACAAAACCAATAATTAGACTAAGCACTTGTGGCTGGGCAAATGTCAGTATATCTGTGATGAGTTTAAAGAACGAGCCAAACAAAAAGATTCCTCCAAACGATTTATAAATTGCCGGCATAATGCTAGCCATGCCCTTCTTCCGTCCATTTCCCTGCGGATTCTCAAAGGAAACTTTGCCATTGGTAAACTGCGCCTTTGGCTCTGTCGTATTACCCGCAGATTTATAGTTCTTTCGCACATTTTGATTCCAGTGATAGGCAAATGTTGGCATGACTTCCTTGCAGCTATCCTGCGGTCTCAAATCCCACAGATCGTCCTCTTCGAGGGGTTTGCGATAGCCCTTCAGTGCCATACTGTCGAACCAACGGTACGTGATGCGTGAAAGGAAACTTGCGGATAATTCGGGAATTTCATTCGGTCCACGTTTGTATTTCGTTTGCCTGGGCATTCCATCGGAGTAACAATTAAGGAACAGCATCATACAAGTAAATGCGAAGAAAATGTAGAAGCTGACAAACTGATACTCGTCCCAGGAGAAATCATGCGGTTCAACCTGATTGGAGTTGAGTATCTCGTTGCGCAAATGATTCTCACGAGCTTCGGTGCGACAGCGTGGAATTGAGAGAACCGTCAGCAGGAACCAGAACATAAATTGACAGCCCGATGTCTGCACGCCAAACTTGCGGTTAAGCGGTATAAAAATCAATAGCAGCAACTGTAATTGGAAACAAATGAAGGTTACAATTACATTATTAATATGTATGGTACTCACAAATGTGGCAATCTTTATAATTGGACCCCAGACGTCAAGATCGTACAACGGCAGGCCAGAGTCGCCGCCTTTCTTCACCAATGCCATGATCAGATCCAATACGGTAATAACCAATAGTCCGAGATTGAACAGCAATTTACTTATGCTGATTTTAGTCCAGGGTATATTCTTATCCAAGCTGGCCTTTAGATACCAAAAGTCAAAAAGCACAAATACCCAATAGAAGGCACACGGTGTCCAGACTAATACTGTTTGCTCAAAGCAGGGTGTAAAATCTGGATCTGTTGTCCACCACGTCTTATTGGCATCCTGGTTGATAAAAAAAAAATTAAATATGTTAAGGTTATGCATCGACTATTACGATATAACGGCATGTGTAATTACCCAAAAATCGGAACCGCAGAAACGGTACATGGCTGAACCGACATCTTCTGCCATGATTAAACTGTGTCTTTAGGTTTTTGTGTTGGCTCCTCCTCCTCGGTATGGAATTCTGCAATTGAATTGACACTGTGGTGTTAAGCATACAATAATTGTACTATGCAAAAACAGCTGGTCGGTTTCTCAGCTGAAGAAGAGGAAGCAGCAATAATAAATGCCGATATCGATAGCGATAATAGCGGCAACTATAACCTGCAAACTTTAACAACACTGCACAACAGCTGATTGACTGCTCAACTAAAGAAGAGGAAGCAGCAATAATAAAAGCCGATATCGATAATTGTGAAGCTCTTTAACAACACTACACAATCGCACATTATTGTTATCGCACTTGTATTTATCGCCAATCAGCATTGCTTGTCATTTTACAATTGCCGTGCGAACACAAACATTTTTTTCTTGTCAAGAAAGCAAAATCAAATATTGCAATTAAGAGTTAAGTTAAATGAAAAAGCAAATATAGTTTTTGAACAAACTTGCAATATAAAACGACGCAAAAATGTCGCGTCGCACGAACTTCATCGATGGCAATGACAATTTCCGCGAACAAAATCTACGCTTTGTGCGAGTAAGCAAAACAACGCAATATAAATAAACATATATATTAATACTGATATTTTAAATAGAATGAGCTGGAGGATAATTTTAATCAGTTCTTTAGCGGCGGTGGTGGCAACGATGCCGGATCTGGACCTTCCTCTAGCATTTCGACTGGAAATGGAGCCCCACCACGCGACGCCATTGTTGTGCAACCCACGCCGGGTAAGTGTTTGTTGATTGCGGATTCCCAACTCCAACCCCCCCCCCCCCCCCCCACACACACACACACCATTCAGTCAACTTGCATGGTCACCTATGGCAATGAAGGTTGAACGTTGATCTTATCGAGCACATGTTGAGAACACACGTCACAAACAACAATATGTATATGGTACTTCAAATGCTCATGTTTAATTTGTCATAGAGACACACTTGAAATACTTTTACAACTGGGGAAGATAAGCATATACAGTTATACAGTATATCAAGTAATTGTTTTCACATATATTAATTTGTAAAAAAAACCGTTTCTGGGGTTTTTTGGTTTGTATGTAAATCTAGATATTTTGTAGATTTATATATAATTATAATATTTATGTAGAACCATCAACAAAATTGATTTACTGCATATAAATCAATGTCTTATCGACGCTAATTATTCTATATGCAAATCTTAATATTTTGTAGATTTATATATATATATATATAATTATAATATTTTTGTGGAACCTGTTTGTGGACCCTCTTTGTGGACGGACATCCAATAACTTGAACTTCCAATGACATTTTTTGAGCTGCGTTTGAAATGAAACTTGTTTGATTGCTGTTCGTGGTTTAGTGTTTAACTTTAGATAAAACAAGAAACTAAATAAGTTTTGTATACGCAGTCTAAATACTCTAACCAGATCAGCATTATTTGATTTGACAATCGACAACGAATCAGCAGCCACTTGACTGATAGAAACTAATAATGACATATAAGTTCTTAAAATGCATTAATCAGATACGTTTTAATCAGTTTTACAATTTGTTGATTATGTGAATTGATTAGGTGACGTGACGTGTTGCAAACCATATGACAAAGTAATTATACTCCATGCAAGGTCGCCGTAAACAAAACGAGTATTTTTATTGATTGTTCAGACAACACAAACCAACACAACACATACTATGTAATTAGCGGCAAACCTGTTCCGGCGACTATATCTCTGTTTGTTATGTAATATTTTGTGAATCTAATTTTGTGCCAAAAAAAAGAAAAAGTGCGCCAAAGTTTCAAAGAGTGTAATAGAACTTTTTGTTCTATAGAATGTGCCGAGTCATCGTGATGCTGCTGCTTGTGTTTCCAAGAGTTCTTTCCAGTAAAGGGCCTTCCAGCAAAGCTCTCTCAGTTCAGTAGCCTTCTGGAATGGTTTACATTTACAGCACTAGCGATATGAGCTTTATATGATCGTCAGAGTCAGTCATAAACTGTTTACACAAACAAACACATTGTATTATTGTGTGTATATGAAATATATACAAGAATTAAATATGACACTGCTTGTCACCGTTTGCCTTTTGACATTATCTGCGGCACTTGTCGTTATTATCTATCACTTGATATAATCACATTGCAGGCACTCAGCGAAATTTACACAATTTTTGGCTGTCCTTATTTTTTGCAGGAATGCAGCAGCAGCTTTGATTTCTCTCATTATCTATCAAGTTTTTATTAAGACGTGACGAGGATCGCGTTCTTATCTCAATATATACATATATATATACACTCACTCACTCACACACACACAACCATCTACGTGTCCTCTAGCTGTATTATTTCTATTACTGTTGTTTTAGTTTTGTATTGCACTTTATAATTTTTATGGTTCTCGCTTATCGCTCTGTTTATAATATATGTATGGATGTGTGTGTGAGTGAGCGTGTGTGTGAGTGAGCGTGTGTTTGTGTGTGTGTGTTTGGTAGCAACATAATAACTTTCGTGGCCTTCTTTAGAAACTATCAACTTGGCTTTGAATACGCCAATGACGTCATCGTGTAAAGACTTGCCTGAAAACTATTTCTTTTTTTGGTATTTTAAAAATGTTATGCATTTAATTCAACTAATGACTTTGTGTCACATAAATAAAATTACTTTATCAATTAATAACCGCACTGAGCATGACAAAACAAAAAATAATAAACGTAATCAGCTGCCCGTTCGAGTTATTAGATATTTAAAGCATTTTTTTGTATATTATTTTTAAATGATTCATGGAAAATCGTTAAATAATTTCTATGTTGAACCCTTTAAAAAGAACATTTTACATACAAACATATTTTGTGCATGTGTGCGTATGTGTGTGTGTGTGTGCGTTGGGGGTATTTCACAATGTGTGTCAAATAACTTTCGTTCGCACTTGTTGCGGGAGGCCGCAACAACAACAACAACAAGAACAACAACAAAATGCCACTTATAATTACCTCTGCGATTGAAATAACGTATATAATAATAAAAAATGTGCTCTGATGAATCTTTCACTGTTGCGCGTTTAATGTACTTGCGACCGGCTCGTGTTGAGGGAACAGAACTAACTGAATGCCAGACACACGACACAGCGGCACTTATTTGTTTGAAGACGCTCTCCCTATGTTCACCCAGCACTCACACAATTTCTATGTATTGTATTAATCAAGAGCTGGCAAACTTGATTACAATACAAACGAGAGGGACAGAGCGAAATTTGCGATGGCGCACGAACACAGAGAGAAACACACACTTTATCTATTTTGCCGTCACTCTCTCTCTCTCTGACCGTTTGATCAATGAATAATTGTGTGCAGCCCAAATCCAGACTCTCAGTTCGTTTTAATGCAAAGCTCCAAGCTGGTCACACTGTGCAACGTCACTGTTTTGAGATCAGTGTTGCCTAAACTTTTCGTGACTTAAAAAGCTGAAAAGCTGGAAAACTAAGTTGTTTTTATACCAGGAATTAATACCAAAACAAGTATCGTTGGAGTTTTGAAAATTAAAAAAATTTTAGGCAACTGTATTTATAGATATGTACACAAGTATATATGTAGTACGTATTTTATCGTGATAAACCTTATTTAAATTTCTACTACATATTGCATATAATATAAAACTATAAACAAACAGCAAACCACAAAAAAAAAACATTTTTTAAAAATGTTATCGACTGATATAATTCAACTTTTAATATACTTAGATACAATTCTCGCTAGCAGCTGTTGCCCAAAGCTCAAAAACTAGCTGAATTGGCAACATTGCAGGCAAATAATGCAAAGTACAAAGCTGGTCACACTGCAACGTCACTGTTTGCAATTTGTTAAAGGCTTGAGAGTATACGCTCTTTCTCTCTCTCTCTCTCTCTCGTTTTTATGAAAACAAAACAAAGTAGGAACCTAACTAATTGCATCGCCATCGTGCTTAATTTTCAAGTCATTGTCCATCGGCACTTTACGCTTGCGCCAAGAGATATCGACACAACTGTTGCCATATTTGGCCCCCCCGCGCTAAAGAGAACGAGCGAGATAACATAAAGTGGCAGAGAGCGTGTGTGCTCAGCCAATAAAAACAACTGTTGATATTGTGAAATTAATAAACGAATATATATATGTATGTATGCATGCATATCTAACATACATACAAACGCGTACTGTAATTGACAACTATTATGACGTTGCGCCATTCTGAAGCTAACAGTTAATTGGTGTATGAAGATTTTACTTAGAAGTTGAATAAAAAAAAATGTGTCAAAAATCACATTGAGCCATATTTGCAAATCACACACTTGCTATCACAGCAAGACATTTAGGCATTGTTGTTTACAAAGATCTTAAATCTAACATAAACACATATTCTCAACTTAAACAAAACAAACAAAAAAAATTAAATAATAACACACCAATACACACACACGCAGACACACACATTCCGTTTAACTTGAAACCAGTTTTGCCTATTTAGCTATTTTATAGCTTGACTTAGATACATTTATTGTAATTGCCAAGCTAGAAAATTTAAATAAAAAAGAATATATTTTATAGATTGTCAGTTAACTTTAATATGCTTAAAGTATATTAATTAAATATTTTAGAAGAGACATTTAAAACAAAGATGCCGCAGAAATCAATCCATAAGCTAGCATTTTTGTTTAGCTATTTCTAGCAGTTCTGGCAACACTGGTTGAAACGCTCTTTAGTACTCTTTTTTTTAAGAGCAAAGTTCAGTGTGTTTGCGCGTGTGTGTTAATTTTAATAAAAGTGTCTCAATTCTCTTTACATGTATTTCTCTCATGCATAAACAAACACAGACAACGATGCCGACGATATGCATTTGAGACGAAATCTTGAGCTAACAGATCGTCGTCAGTATATGCTCCACCTGGGCGTCAGTCGTAAGCAAGCACATTTCATGGCAACATCATCTATGAATTTGCCCGGCTTTAATATGCGTGAAATACAGCGAAAAAGATTTCGCATGAGCGTCGAGCTTGGCGACGATCGTCAGTTCGATGTGGACGCTCAGATAGTTCGTGAAATTAACGCTCAGATCGAATCGTACGAACAGAGAAGGCGTAAAGATCGACCGCGGACTCCGCCGCCGCCTTGTAACATTAACTGGCATGCTGCAAGTCACGAGTCTACGCCGCCGTCGCCGACGCGGCATTCTGACAACATTCCACGGCAGCAGCAGCGAGACGATGGCGCTGAAAATTACGGACAAGTTCGCAGCAGCAGCAGCAATGATAATTTTCGGCCGATAACCGATAACTTGCATCAAGTTAACCGTAACGATAACGATCGTGAGCAACGTTCAAATATTAATCGAAACGATAACTTTCGCAACGATAACTGTCACGGCAACGATAGTGCTCGTGATCAACGTCAGAGTATTGGTCGAAACGATAACGTTCGGGGGAAACGTCAAAATATTGATCGACACGATAACTCTCGCTCAGTTGAACGAAACGATAATTATCGTGGGCAACGTCAAAACACTGGTAGAAACGATAACATTCGCCCAGGTGAACGAAACGATAACTTTCGTGGAGCTGAACGAAACGATAACTTTCGTGGAGCTAACCGAAACGATAACTATCATGGAGCTGAACGAAACGATAACTATCGTGGGGGGCAACGTCGTAACGATAACGTTCGTCAAGCTGAACGAAACAATCGTGGAGATAAAAGACAGAATAATGAACGAAATGAAGATTTCCGTCAAGTTGAAAGGAACTTCGAACAAAATGAACGTAATTTTGAAGGTCCTGATAATTTTCGGGAGCCGCGTCATCCAAATATTGAAGGAAACGACAATTTCCAATGGAAACACTACGATGAAAGAATGGATAACTTTCGTGAAGTTCAACAGAACTTTGAACGAAACGACAATTTTCATCGCGGTCAGAATAATGAACAAATTGATCAATTTCATAATGATGAAAGAGCTTTTGAGCAAAATGAAAGATTTTATGGACAGCAGGAAACACAGAACTTTGAAGGACATTTCGATAATAACAATTCCAGATTTTTGGATAATCGTGGTAATCCAAATATCGAAGATTTTGATATTAATCAACGCAATCTTAATTGCGAACAATTCACAGATGAGCATCGTTTTGGCAATACAAATCGTGGGCCCGAAAATCGCTTTATAGACAATTTTCATGGAAATAATGATAGATATTTCGAAAATTCCAATATTAACGACTTTGATCGTAATCATCATGATGCAAGATCCATTCCAGGGCATTTTCAGGCTGATGATGATTTCCAAGATCGTTACGTAGATAATTTCCATGAAGAACAGCCAAACTTTGAACACCGTGGCCCAAACATGGTGGATAATATTAATCAACGTTTCTATAATAACGCCAGAGATGATGACTCTACATTCCGACGCCACGAATTCCCTGATAACGACGGACGCAATTTTGATGGTAACTTTTGTGGATCGCCTTTGGACCACGAAAACTTTAATAGACATCAACATAATTCAGATTATAATGCTTTGCTGGCTACTGACGATCGCTTGAACAACTTTGATAATGATTTTCATGACAGATCATTTGGAAACATTAGTGATTCCATTGATTTTCAAAGAATTAACAACAACGACGACGGCAATCAAATGAACTGGCATGAAGATGATCGTAGGAGTTGTTATGGCTTCTCAGGGAATAATAGTCAGAAAAATCCAATTCAAAATCGTCTTGGTAGAAAACAAATTCAACGAATGAATGAAACTCGAAGTAAATCAATTCAGAGTAACAGAAATAATATGAGAAATGGTAACAATAAAAGAGCTACAACAGTTCTAAGCAGCAGACGAAACAACTCACAACAACCACCAGCAACTGCTACAGCAGCAAGCAGTCAGAATGTGACCCGAAGAAGCAGTTCCAAAGTTCCAAATCAAAAGATACCGCAGAAAAAGCCACAGACTAATTCTGTAGCGGGCAGTCAAACTTCAAATAAAAACCGAACTTTATTGTTAAATCCTGCAGCAGCTGCCAGAGCAATTGGTAAACTATAAATCATATTCAAAGTCTTTAAAGCACTTTAACAAATTGATGGATAGCAAAAAAAAAAAACCCCTCCCCCCAATTGACATTTAAATCGAAACCCAAACGATTCAAATTGTTAAGTGTGTTTAGACAAAATCAAAAATGGAATTATTGTAAATAGTATTGTAAATAAGGATCCAATTCTTTTACAGGCCAAAAACGTGCTGCAGAAACTGTCATTTCGCAAGGGCTAACAAAGAAACAAAAGGTTGCGGCAAATAAACGAGGATTTCTCGTTGGCGGCTATAAGTTGCCCTATATAAATAATAATTTAAAAAAATTGCCACAACCCGAGGGAAAATCCTATGCAGTTACATTCTTTGAACAGAAGCCAATATATAATACAAGTATATATGCACAGGATAGTGAGGGAGCTGATGTTGCACTAATTGATAATACAGATAATTCAGATGATGATGATGGGGATAATTCACATGCAGATGAAGATGGTCAGAGATGTTTTCAACCCGTATTAGTGGGTAAACATCGGCGATCGACAATACGTAAGCGTATCAATATAGCCTGGACAAAAATCTATCGTTTGAATAACTATAAATGTTGGCAAACCTGGTGGACGGCATTTAAATGGTGTGAACCGGAAATGAATAAGAAACTAGAAAAATTTGGTTCGCTTAATATTGAAAACAAATTTCTACCGCCTTATCCGAAGAAATCAACGGATCAAGTGATAAGCATTGTCATGAAATCGGCACATTTTGCATTGGAGGAGAATACGCGAAATCATTTCCGAGACTCAACAATGATGTATACACTAATGAACGAAACATTCTTGGAGAATCTTACGTATCCGATTATGGAGCAACTACAGGACATGATTCGAGGTATACCCAATCATATATGGGTATATAAGATGCGTAGCATGGTTTATCTATGGGCGGAATATTTCAAAGTAGCCACAAGAAATAACCAAGGGAATTCCTTAGACTTTGCAGCAATACAGGCTAAATGGAAGAGTCCAGTATTTCATTGGCTGTGCAAGCAATCGTTGGATGAGTTAAAGGTAAGGAGGGAGCTAGGATTACATGATTTAAATCCATATATTTCTTATTGAATTTATCATATTTTTACAGGCTATCAGCGCAATTGAGTGGCGTGAACATAATCAAGTATTTCCCAGCCTGGAATCGTACCCAGTTTATAATATATAGATATCATAAAAAAACAAACCAAATAAATTGGTTTTATTCACTTAATTTTAAATATAATAAAATATAATTAAATATCACGTTTACTTTTAAGTTAGTCAAGAGTCAATAACAGTTTAAAATTTGTATAGATTCAATGGAAATTAATCAAAACCAAATGAATTGGTTTTAAAATTGGTTTAATTTTACTATCTAGTATTAAATTTGACTTTATTATGCTCCCCGTACCAAAATTGAAGAACTCAAATATTTCTAATATATTATTATAAAATTCTATACACATTTTTGTTATGTGCTCATAAATTTATATTAAATTAACTTTGTTAAATTTGCTTGTAAAAAAACTGAATAAAACAAGCCAAGACAGTCGAATACCCGGTGCAGGTTATAAAAAAGTCGTATTTTGGTATCAGTGATGCCAATTTGGCCGATTTACGGATACATTTTTGTCGGGTTTTTAACTGATTGAGCTGGGAAAAATCTCAAATTACTCTTGTTATTGGCGTGGCAAAATTCTAAAACAAAGTTGAGCTTTTTGGAGGCCTCAGGAGTATTGTCGCCAAATTTGGTTACTCTAGCTCTTATAGTCTCTGAGATCTAGGTGTGCATACAGCTGGACAGACAGACAGACGGACATGGCTATATCGCGTCGACTGTTGATGCTGCTCAAGAATATATATACTTTATGGGGTCTGCCAGACTTCCTTCGGCCTGTTACGCATATTTTGACAAACTTAATAGACCCTTTCTTACTTTTTTAAAGTAAAGGGTCTACAAATATTGTCAAATTTTTCTGTTTTGTTTTTTTATTTTAAGCTTTCAGCATATTTTCCCAGTTTTCGTTGGTCGTTTTGTCAATTTTTCGGAAAATAATTGACGTTACTAAATGGGATTGCTTTTATTTATGTATACATATATTTAAATATATCGCTCAATATCAACTTGTTTGCGATAGTCTGGCAACACTGGAATGCGACTGTTACGTTCGGCAGTAGCATTCAGCTTTTCACACAATGTATAGCATTCAGCTTTTCTTTCTTCGACACACTGTATAGCATCTAGCTCTTATAGTTGCTGAGATCGATGCATTCATACATACTGATCAAGAATATATGAATATACTTTATTGGGTCAAAGATGTCTCCTTATGCCTGTCAAATAAATTTGCACAAATTCATTATAAGGGTATTATAAGTATTTCTCTTTTGAGCTATCTCTGCATTAATGTTATTTCTCCCGATTTATTAACAGGCTTCTGTGTGAAAACCTTTAAGGTGAACAGCAACGAGAAGTTCTTCATTAACGTTTGTCAAGCACCGGCTGTGCCAGCTCCAATTGAGATTTCCGATGAGGAACTGATTGGCATATTAGAATCAAGCACACCGGGTTCTTTTCGTGTCCCCATGAGCATCTCTGAGCTGAGGAATACCAAGGATCGTTCCGATAACTCAGTGGAAGTCTGCGATATTGCAATCAATCCAAACTTTTTAGTCAAAATCAAGAAGTCACAGCTATTCAATAATTTCTTTTTACAAATTGTGGCCGAGGCATTGAGCGAAAAATACAATATACAAATAAATATGCACAAGACGATCATTTTGAGTAATCGTAAGTTCATTGGCACCCTTGTCGCTCATCGTGTGCGCAATGATGATGTTAAGCGAGCCGGTGAGAAATCCGCTGATCCCAGCAAGCAGCAGTCGGAACAGAACTCCACACAAGGTCAGCTGGTGCAGGAAATCGATGAAGAGCATGCAACGAATATAAGAAACACTTGGATAAAGAATAGAGAACCGATCTATAAATTACGTGCCCGAGTTCGTGATGAGACCGTCGATGAAATTTATGCTGAACTCTATTTACCCAACTGTGTGAGTAATCTTAGTAACTTTTGTAAGCTATACATTATAAATTGTTAATACAATATTTTCTTTATTTGCAATCCAATTCGTAGGTATCATCACAAGAATTCAGCTTGGATATAGGAGAAGATCGTATCCTGATCGAATCATTGAAACATGGCATTGTTTTTGACAAATTTGTTAACTATCGTTTGAATCAGGAGCGTGCTCAGGCTCTGTTTGACAAAACTAGCAAGGTAAAGAAATTGAAAGTCCCCATAAAAGTTATAATATATTTATTTTTGATTTATTTTTGCAGATGCTTCAAGTGCGCATTCCTGTTCTTAGTGTTTAATTCATGTATTAAATGTGGAATCAATTTAGTATGTTGAATTATTAAATATAAAGAACACTGGTATTCAAAACATATAAAATAACTAGTTTTCTCTTAACTTTCAATTCACTTGGTAAATAGTATAATCAACGAAATTTGGCACAATTATATTGTTGTATACGATTAACATATGTATAGAATGTATAGTATATAGTATAGAATGTGAGATATATTATATCTCTGTTTATAAATGATTGTGTCCGATTATTCAACTGTTTCTTCTTCAATATCATCATAATTATATTCATCTTCGTTATTCGATTCATCTTCGTTACTCGATTCATCTTCGTTACTCGATTCATCATCATTTAGTTTAAGTCCCAGAACTTGTCGATCGATAAAAGATTCTAATATCAAGTCTCTATTTGTTTGAATCAAATCTTTCCAGTTTGACGTCTTAATTACTCTGCGCATATTATGTTTAATAAATTGAATTGTCTGTGACTTAAGCTCGTCTGCGTTGTATAGATCGGCTGCGTTTAGCGCTTTGGGTGCAGTTTTTATGGATAAATTATCGCTAATGGATTCTATACACATCGACTTCAGGCCGTCGAGCTCATACTTGTCAGCTGCCGCCAGCAGATCCATAGCCATATTTTTCAAGTCGGGGACTTCCCCGGCGTAAATGAATTGTAGCATATTTGTGACAACATCGAAGGAGAATTCCTCAATGGCAACACAATTCTCCGTATTTTCCTTCATTGGATGCTGGAACATGGCCGCAAAGACATTGCTGCGTGCTTAAAACATAAAACAACGATTTCATTAAGCTTTTTTTTTTTGGGTATAGAATTAATTTTTACCTGATAGTATACATTTATGAGCTGGTATCTTATGGTCGTCGCCTGTAACGATCGACACATCGCTCAATTGTTTTGTGTTAAACATAGCACCAATATCTTCAGCTAATGTACAAATTGAAAGTTTATCCAAGCTGCCTTGTTGTTCAAGTTTGTTTTTAAGCACAGTGATCTCACAGTTAATTATTAAATTGCCTTTGACCAGAATAGTATCGTGGATTTTTGAGAATTCAACAAAGCTTATCAAATTTAGTGTCATAGTACATTTGTCTAATGTGAAACGATGGGCTCCCCTAACTTCTGAACATCCTTCCAACCAAAATTTAATATAACTCTTGTATGATACGTTTTTAGTGAGGTTATACAATTTAAGACCCCAGTAGTGTTGGTAATCAGTTGTCCTCTGTAGCTCCAAATTAAGTTGCGGCCAACATTCGTTGCTTGGAAAATTGGGCGAAGTTATTATTATATCAGGGTCTAAAGCAATTAATTCATCAAAATTTTCGATTGTCCACTTGTGAGTTATCTTTTCAATTTCATACGATGTGTTACTCCAACATATCTTTGAACTCATTTTTATTTGGTGTACTCCGCAGAACTTTTTAGCATGTGCTTCACAAAAGTATATTCTTAAGATTAGCGGTGGGCTCGATTAGGACTGTCGATATATATGAATATATCGATAAGTATTTGTATACCCTGTGGAATAGAGTTGTTCATCGCAGTTCAATTGAAGGATTTAGTTCAGTAGTTCAAATTTTTATGATCGAATTTATCTCTCATTTAGTTCAGTGCCTTGTTCTTTCAAAGACTCGTTCAACAAAAATTGAACTACCGAACTAAATGTTACCACTAAGTAAATAACCTATAGAGGGCCCATTTCATACATTGCCGCTGTACAGCCGAAGCGGCCAGCGACACGGACACCTCCGAAATTCCGAAAAATGCGACAGAGACACTCGACAGAGACACTCGCTTTTTCGGAATCATTTGACGAGGCCGATTTAGTCGGCAGCAAGAGCTCGTAGAGGCCACAGCAAAGCGGTAGCGGAGAACGCTGCGACGCTTGCTGTGTGCCATGAGTATTCATGTATGTGTGCATATGTGTGTGCATTGTTGGCATATGTGTGCATGTTCTTCATGCTTTGCTTTTGTTTTCAGCTTTTTCTATTGCAGGGCAAGCCAGCTGAGATTTGTTTTGATGGTGGATGATAAGGGTGATAAGAATATGTATTTATTTTATATAAATGCATTTATTTATATACAAATGCTCAATTAATTATACATGCGTAAATATTAAATTATTTATTATTATTATTATTTATTCACAAATATATTAATTAAAGTAATTAAATAATTCAACTTAATTAAATAATAAATTATATACTTAATTAAATAAATCATTAAATACATAATTTATTGATATTTTATAATAAATAATATATAAATATATATATCCATTCATAATTATATTATTTTTGAAATCATAATCTGATTATCATTTTAATTTGCCCTAAAACAAAATAAAATCAAGGTCACTGGCAATTGGACCTAATGCAAAAATATATCTCCGCACTTGGCACACCCCGTACTTTTTAAACCTAATTTCCCACAATATTATCTATCAAATATACCATTAATATTTTAAATAAATAAAGGTTATGGATCAAACAAATATAATGATTTGTTTTATCTATCAAAGTTATTTAATTATCTTTGAAAATAAATAATTTGGAACTTAATTGTTAAAGGGTATAAAAAACTCCACCCTAATTCCAAAACTAGCATCGACAGCGAAACAAAGCTCTGTTGCCAAAGTTCTATGCCTGTGGAATCGAATATCAAACCAACTCAGCCAAATATTTTTTTTTCGGCGGTCAGCAATGCGTGTGCCGGGGCACTATGAAATACCCTGTTCGTCAAAACATTATTACCCCCAATATTTTCTATAGCAGATTGCATGAAATTTTTTAAATAGATAAAGAATGATTATAAAACAAATGCATAGCTTTGTTTTATCAATTTAAAATATTTAATTCACCTTAGACACACAGTTTAAAAACCTTAACATGTATAGGGTGTCGGGGACTCAGTCATAACACAAACAAGATCAGCATGAAAAGTACACATACACAGAAATATGCGTACACATATTAAAGGATACACACATACAATCAGATCAGCCAACTGCAAAGACTTACGACTATATCTGTCTCCCTTTGTCTTTAAAAAAATGCATGTGTGTAAGGAGGATGGGTAGAATCGCCATATTAACGCAATAGACGAAAAGATTGCCAGCGCTTTAGGCAAAATCTGACTTTGCTCAGAGCTTTACCCTTCCGCAACAGAGTACCATACTTTTTTCAAAATGCTGCTGTAAAAGTCTTCGATAGAATATATTACATGTATTTTAATTAATTTTATTTTTAAAGTAGAATTAATAAAAGTTTATATGTGAATACATTTATGTTTGTACATATACATATTATATATTCTCATCAATACTTTTCTTTAAACTTGTTTAAATAAACTATATTAAAATAAGCATTTGCTTATTAACTATTTTCATTTATTTTTTAATACAATCGAATAATATTGTTGAGATTACTATTCGATTGTATTAAAAAATAAATGAAAATAGTTAATAAGCAAATGCTTATTTTAAATTACGTGCCCGAATTCGTGATGAAGCCGTCGATGAAATTTATGCTGAACTCTACTTACCCAACTGCGTGAGTAATCTTAGTAACTTGTGTAAGCTATACATTATAAATTGTTAATACAATATTTTCTTTATTTCCAACCCAATTCGAAGGTATCATCACAAGAATTCAGCTTGGATATAGGAGAAGATCGTATCCTGATCGAATCATTGAAACATGGCATTGTTTTTGACAAATTTGTTAACTATCGTTTGAATCAGGAGCGTGCTCAGGCTCTGTTCGACAAAACTAGCAAGGTAAAGAAATTGAAATTCCCCATAAAAGTTATAATATATTTATTTATCCATTTATTTTGCAGATGCTTCAAGTGCGCATTCCTGTTCTTAGTGTTTAATTCATGTATTAAATGTGGAATCAATTTAGTATGTTGAATTATTAAATATAAAGAACAATGGTATTCAAAACATATAAAATAACTAGTTTTCTCTTAACTTTCAATTCACTTAGTAAATAGTATAATCAACGAAATTTGGCACAATTATATTGTTGTATACGATTAACATATGTATACAATGTATAGTATATAGTATAGAATGTGAGAAATATTATATCTCTGTTTATAAATGATTGTGTCCGATTATGCAACTGTTTCTTGTTCAATATCATCATGATTAAATTAATCTTTGTTACTGGATTCATCTTCCTTATTCGATTCATCATCATTTAGTTTAAGAAACGGTTGATCGATAAAAGAATCTAATATCAAGTCTCTATTTGTTTGAATCAAATCTTTCCAGTTTGACGTCTTAATTACACTGCGAATATTATGTTTAATAAATTGAATTGTCCGTGACTTAAGCTCGTCTGCGTTGTATAGATCGGCTGCGTTTAGCGCTTTGGGGGCAGTTTCTATGGATAAATTATCGCTAATGGATTCTATACACATCGACTTTAGGCCGTCTAGCTCATACTTGTCAGCTGCCGCCAGCAGATCCATAGCCATATCTTCCAAGTCGGGGGCTTCCCCGGCGTAAATGAATTGTAGCATATTCGTGACAACATCGAAGGCGAATTCCTCAATGTTAACACAATTCTCCGCATTTTCCTTCATTGGATGCTGGAACATGGCCGCAAAGACATTGCTGCGTGCTTAAAACATAAAACAACGTTTTCATTAAGCTTTTTTTTTTTTGGGTATAGAACTAATTTTTACCTGATAGTATAAATTTATGAGCTGGTATCTTATGGTCGTCGCCTGTAACGATCGTCACATCGCTCAATTCCTTTTTGTAAAACATAGCACCAATATCTTCAGCTAATGTACAAATTGAAAGTTTATCGAAGCTGCCTTGTTGTTCAAGTTTGTTTTTAAGCACAGTGATCTCACAGTTGATTATTAAATTGCCTTTGACCAAAATAGTTTTTTGTTTTTTTGAGAATTCATTACAGTATATCAAATTTAGTGGCGTAGGACATTTGTCTAATGTGAAACGATGGGGTCCCTTAACTTCTGAACTTCCTTCCAACCAAAATTTAATATAACTGCTGTGTGGTACGTTTTCAGTGAGTCTATACAATTTAAGCCCCCAGTAGTATTGACATATACTATTACATGTCCTCTTTAGCTCCAAATTAAGTTGCAGCCAACATTCGTTGCTTGGAAAATTGGGCGAAGTTATTTTTATATCAGGGTCTAAAGCAATTAATTTATCAAAATTTTCGATTGTCCACTTGTGAGTTATCTCTTCAATTTCATACGATGTGTTACTCCAACATATCTTTGAACTCATTTTTATTTGGTGTACTCCGCAGAACTTTTTAGCATGTGCTTCACAAAAGTATATTCTTAAGATTAGCGGTGGGCTCGATTAGAACTGTCGATATATATGAATATATCGATAAATATTTGTATACCCTGTGGAATAGAGTTGTTCATCGCAGTTCAATTGAAGGATTTAGTTCAGTAGTTCAAATTTTTATGATCGAATTTATCTCTCATTTAGTTCAGTGCCTTGTTCTTTCAAAGACTCGTTCAACAAAAATTGAACTACTGAACTAAATGTTACAATTGAAGTACGATGAACAACTCTAGCAGAGATTAGGGAAAAGCTGCAAAACTATCGAACATAGATATTGATTTGCACTATCGATAGCAACTTTCACTATCGTAAGTATTTATCGCTATCGGTTTTGTCCGTCTATTTGTTGCATTTTCGAGCAACGATCGCGGTAATTTTCTCTACCACAGAAACTGCCTGCAGACTCAACGTAAACTACTTGATATTCTAAAGCGGAAGTGAACGCGTTCACTTTGCTAAAGGGTTTACGCCACTGAAATTAAGATGAGCTATTTATTTAAATTTCTCATTAATGAAATGTTCAATACCCAAATCCACCATAAACAAAAAATTCGTAATAAATACAATGTACCATATTGAAATGGAATACAATGTATCAACCAATTTAAATTTTACATTTTTGTTAAAAACGTACCAAATGTAACCACTTGTTAACGTTTAATCAATATTATGCCAAGGGAGGGAGATAATTAGATTATATGTCGTCAACATCAGCTACGAAAAACATGGTGGTAAAACGCCATACTATGCAATTTTACATGAGTTGTATTTGTGATGTATTTTCACTTGTAACCGGCTGTCATTGTATTGTAGCCCTGGTATAGTTAGGGCTCCAATTCAATAATAAACAATTGTTCTGCGGAACTAGCAGAAAATAATTAGATTTTTATGGTAATAAAATAAAATTCTATATAGGAAATAATGAATTAAATTTAAATATAATTAAGAATCGCAATTGAATTGAAATTGGTTTTATATTAAAACAAATTTTATTATTTAAAATTACATGGTTACCATGCGAACTTATTAGGGTGAACAGTTCAAGGAACAAAAACTGATTCGGTTCATGAATCCACGCTACTGTTTTGTCGTTTTCCAACCCTCGGTTTTGGTGAGTGTGTGTCTATCAATTGAGAAAATAAAATTATTTAGAACAGCAACGCGAGCAGCCAGCACGAAAAAAACTGAGAAAAAGTTGAAAAGCGCGGTTTAATTTTTACATAACATTAACTAATTAGGCAGAACGTGTACAGCTAGTCCGCCGTAATGAATTTTGGAAATAGCGCTTACGGTATTGGACAGCGGCGTCCCGCAAATGATGTGCCGTCTTTTGCGCCAATTCGTAGTGGCAGTGGTGGCGGCGGCGGCGGCGGCATCGGCATTAATGACAACTTTCGTAGCACGCAGTCAATGAACTATGGACGTGCAGACAGTTTTAGCGGCGGCAGCAACAACAACAACCAGAATAGTTATGGTAACAACAACAATAGCAGCAGTCAACGCTTTTCAGGCATTGACAGCAAATTTGGCAATATGCAAACGAATAATTTTGGTCGCTCCTCGGATAATTTGGGCTATTCCAATCAACGTTTTGGCAATGCCAATCGCGGTGGCGACAGTTTAAGTATTGCAACTAGTAAAACTAACTACAATGATAATTTTCGTGGACAGCAGCAGCAGCAGCAGTCGAATTTCATGGGACGCGCTGCTGCTACGGATCAGCGTTTCAATGCTATCGATAACAATCGAAGCGCACCCAATATCGATTATTCTGCTGGCCAGCGGGGAAATGACAATTATCGTGGAGCAGCACCGCAACAACAACAATTATCAAATAATCTAGGCCTATCACGTTCAGTTAGCGATCTTGGCTTTAATGACGGTAATCAGCGTTTTTACAATAACGATCGAAACGATACATTCCGACGTGCCGATAATTTCCGTGGCCAGGAATCGATTAATTCATCTGGACGCACTGGCTCCAATTATAATTTTAGCAATGAACGGATTGCAACTGAGCCATTTAGAGGCTCAAATAATTCGCCCAACTTTGGATATAACAATAATATGAACAGTAATAATAATAATAATAATATTAATCGCGGCTTTGATGACAATTTCCGTGGCCAGCAGCAATCCAACAATTATGACAACAAGAACAAGCAGCAATATTTCAACAATACCAACAACAAGAATAATAACCAGCAAATGATGACTCGCAATGATGGCCAGAACTTCCACGGCCAGCAGAACGATGGACCAGCCGACCAAGCTCTGGCCATGATTAACGATACCGTCAATGCACTAATGACAAACCAATCCTCCAACTGGCAAGTTGGCAATAGCAACTTTGGCTTTGGCCAGGGTAATTTCAATAGAAACAACAACAATCGCAACAATTTGAACAATGCTGGGCCAAATCCCAATACGGCTCAACCGGCTGGCGGCAACTGGGGTGGCAACCCTAGGCCGCAACAATCGCCAAATCAAGGCAAGGTCTTTAAGCCACCAGCCAATCGGCCACAAGCTGCCATTCCGGCCCGTAAACCTCCCGTTCAGGGCAATAGAAATCAAAATCAAGTAAAACCGAATACAAACAATATTAATATGAATAATGCTGCCGGTGCCAGAACTAAGCCGGAACCGGCCATTAAAAGGAATATCAATGTTAACAACAACAACAAGCAACAGACATCGAACCAACCTGTTGCCAAGAATAATGGCCAAAAGCCTCAGCCAAAAACTGCAGCTTCATTGCCAGCCAAAAACAATGTTGCCGCCCAAAATACTCAAGCAAAGTCTACGATTAAAAAGGAATCGCCCGCTGTTAATCCCAAAGGTAAACTAAAGATTATGATATGCTCGACTTAAGCGACGTTTTAACCCCGATTCTTTATAGCAGGTCAAAAGCGTCCAGCTCAAGCAGCAGCCACAGCAACAGCACCAGCTCCTCCAGTCACAAAAGCTGACATCAAACGTCGCAAACTGGCCATGAAGCGTGGATTCTTGCTTGGCGGTTTCAAGTTGCCCTATGTTAATAGCAATAAGGTGGCATTACCACAGCCGGAGGAGAAATCCTATGCTGTCATGTTCTTTGAGCAGGCGTTGATTTATAGTACAAGCGGTGAGGAGCTGGATGACGATAGTTATGCTACAAATCAAGATAATGATACAGAAGGCAAGAATGCTGGACGTACGTTGGTTAAACGAATTCGTAAACGTATACACACCGAATTGACACAGATGGAGGAGTCGAAGAAATATAAATCATGGCAGACCTGGTGGACGGACTACAAGTGGTGTGAGAAGGCAATACAGGAAGAGCTCGAGACATTTGGTAGCGTCAATTTAAGGGATTGCTTTATACCGGATCTACCTCGTCTAACCACCGAACAGGTGGTTGATGTTATTGTAAAGCAGGCACAATTTGGCTTGGAAAAGAATTCCGATAATTATTTCTATAATATGAAATCGATTATTACATTAATGAATGTAACATTTTTGGAGAACCTCAAAATGCCGAACAGTGAGAAGGTTCAGGATATGATACGTGCTGTGCCCAATGACTTTTGGGTCTATAAAATGCGCAGCATGCTCTATTTGTGGGTTCAGTATCGTAAAATCTCTAAAACCTCATCGCCGTCAACGGAAACGGGCGCTAAGGAGTTGCAAGCAATTGCCAGGGATTGGAAGAATCCCTTATTCCATTGGATTGCCAAGCAGGCGTTCGATGAGTTGAAGGTAAGCTAGAAAAGAAAAACTATCGTATCGCAATTTTAAACTATATAAACTTATTTTCTTTGCAGGCAATTAGCGAAGTGGAGTGGCAGGAGCACAAGCAGCAATATAAGGAGTTGCAATCATCAGAACCTACAGTTTAAATAAGTTATCTCTCCATGTATGCATTTTAATTATACATAAACAACGTAACAAGATTCTAGAACGAAAATAAAATCCAATGCATACATACGCTGTTGATTTGTGTCAAGTTTCGCTCCAAGAAGAGCAACTGTTGCGATACTTGGAAAGTGCATTGGGGGTAGGGATGTGAAAAACCATCTATGTATCGAACATTGATGGATTCTAGAAGGCGATACCTCGATGTTAATGTAAAACATCGGTCGGTTCAATAAATATTTTTAAATAGCATTCAAACAAACGAAGAACCTAGACAATCTACAATCAGAAACTTAGTGTATTCGGCAGATTTGGAATATGTAGTTCAATTTACTGAATAAGTTCATTCGTTCATTTTTAAGTCGTGAACTAAATCAATCATTTAGTGCAATTGTTCAAGAACGATGAATATAGCTTTTTGAGGGCGGAAGCAAAAAAATAACATAGCAAACAGAACTTGATTGAATGAATTGCATTTGTGTAAACACACATAATTGCAATTCGACAGACTGACTGCAAGCTCATTGATTTGGTGGACGAATTGGATTGATTTTATATAATAAATACAGGGTATGTCACAGTCGATGGTAGTTTTTCCGACTAGTTTAAAATTATTGTTTTCTTTAATCAAATAAGTACAGGGTCTTTCACAGTCGAGTTTGCTCGAGTACAGATTTACCTGATGGTTAGTTATAGATCGATGCACAGTCGAATACAAACAGAGAACTAGTTCAAAATGCAGCTTTATTAGCAATTTTATTGCTTACACAATGCAGAAATAATATAATAGATATATTCTCAGGTTAGAAGAAACTGCAATTACAATCTTAATAGAATTTCATTCCTGTCTTCAATTACGCAATCAACTCATGTGATAGCAGAAATATATTGTCTGCTCACTTTAGGCACCCAATTGTTTATAGAGTATGGGCACATAATCATCGTACTCGGCCTGATAAAAATTGCCGGCCACGGGATCGCCTAAATTGTATTTTTCGGCAAATTTGGCAATTTGGAATCCGCCGCGATTGTCGCCGCTATTGTTGGGCAAACGTTTCTCATCAAAGTTGAGTTTACACTTCTGTTCGTAGACCAAAAACACGTAACGATGGAGGCCTGTATCTGGTGGCGGGCCAGAGCCAATATAGGCGGACAGAACCTCACCCTTGGTCACATCATTGCCGGGAATATTGCCGACCAGCCAGTGATGCCATTCACGGAACTTGGGCTCCTTGCGACTGGGCGCATCGGGATCAGTCATGCACAGTGTGTAAAGTTTCGAGGAATCCGCTTCCCATTTGACACACGGTTCATCTTTCACCTGTGTCGGTGTCAAAATGTTGCCTTCCTTTACACAAATATCTCCAGGATAGTTTACGTTCACAATTGCCTTCGGTGCCTTGGCAATTACATCGGGCACAACGCAATGATCCTCCATGCTGCAAACAATTGACTTACTCGAAAGTCGGCGAAGTGAAATATTTATTGGTAGAGCCCACAACAAAATGGCGTGCTTTTTGCTTGCAATCGTTGTTGCTGTTCTAATGGCGGCCGGCGCATTGCACTTAACAGCTGTCATTGAGGTAGCCCTCATTATGCGATTAAATTGCGAGTTGACTGGATGTTTGAAGACATTGCGCGCAAATCCCAGGCGCACAGCATTCATTTTAAAGCCAAAAATTATACAATTTCAAGCGCAAAGAACGTTGTTACGTTTTTAATTATAATTTTTATAAGTGTTAGCTGTTTATTATTTTACGTTTGGTAGCCCTGCCATTCACACGAAATACGATGTATATCGTTATCGTTGCAAGCAGAGTTGCATTTAAAATTGAACCGCACAATAAATTTGAACTTTATAGTTGAATTTGAAATATTTTAACAGATCTTTAAAAGTCGACTTGAATTTTGTCATGTAATCAATACTGGCAGCAGCTGCTGATATTCAGACAATTAGTATTACTTCTGGAATCATTATATAATCAAATTACCAAAAACATAGGCGCATAATATTGGCAAGGACATTTCGTATATTGCATACAATTAAATATGTACAGTTTTCAAAGTTTTTAAAAAAAAGAATCGTGATGCTTTTTACTTTTACAATACACTTATAATACTAGGGCTTAATTTAATGAATGTTTGGTTAACAAGATGAAGGAACAATAAATGGGATATGCGTATAATATATGTTTCTTTTGGATTGCGTTTACGGTATTGTTCGCTGTGGAACGGGATTCAAGTTTGCGCCATGGGGAATAACTAAACTTGATAACGCTGTTTATGTCATGCCTTGCGGAAGACATCGCTTGATCCGTATGAGAATCGACGTTCCTTTAAATTACTGCTGACCAGAACCTCCTCATCGAATTGTGAAACACGCTGCATTTTCGGGCGCATCAATCCACGGACATCGCTCAACGTTATGTCAATGTCCTTAAAGGCATTGAGCATAAAGACGGCTGTGATAACCGTTAGAAAACCGCAGACATCACCAAGTATATTCTCGAATTTCATATGATTAAGCTCCTTCAACAATATTGCAGACGCAGTGATCACCAAAGTCGTAAACATCACATAATAGACGGGCGTAACAATGCTCGTATTGAATATGTCCAGTGCTTTGTTCAAATAATTCATTTGTATGGCAATAAAGGTGACGGTGACCACAATAAGAAACCATGGCATCCATGTCGTAAACACATTCGATCCATTGGCAATCGTACTCCTTATGGCCAGGCCCAATGCCTTGCAGGACATCACCGTCAACGAACCAATGCCGGAGCATAAAAATATATAGACACAGACATTGGTGTGTCCGTGACGCGGTGCCACAAAGCATGCCACAAATGCACTTGATCCAAAGATGCATATGACATAGAGTATGAAGACGGGATCCAACAGCATTTCGAATAACACATTCAAATCCTCAATTTCCTTTTCCTTAGGCGAGTGTATGACAATAATTGTTGATCCGATTATGCACAGAAAACAGCCAAGTTTACCCAATAAATTGAGTTTCTCATTCAAGAACTTTGAGGCCATAACCGCTGATATAATAACACTTAAGGCGCCCAGCGGTGTTACAAGGGAGGCGGGTGCAAAAGCGTAGGCGGCAAAATTGGCAGCCTCGCCCAATCCCACTGCAAAAAAGAATTTACAATATGAGTCAGTCTATTGATATTTATGGTAATTCCCATTAATCTGCGTTAGTCAAGTAATTGTGTTTTTTGACAAAGAAATTCAAATTTAATAAAGTATTGTTCAGTCGAATGGCATTTTAATATATAGTATGTGATTTACAGGCCACAAGCAATCATAGTGAAATAGCAGAAACTAGAAATAATCGTTGCCTTTGGCTTCGCCAAAGATTTGATTCCCTTTGACAGCTCCTACTAAACTTTAAGCTACGTCCTATCGATAGCCAAACATCGATCGATAACGATAACTCGACTATTGGTGCTGTTTAACTTAAATTGGCTGTTTACCTATTCAGTTCAAAGTTCTTTGTGTTGATTGCTATTTTAAATAAAGTAATAATTGAGTACTTATATACTTCATGGAGTCTATTACACATTCCTTGACTAAATTATAATACCCAGAATTCTGTCTATTGTCACAATAATTACTTGACCAACTGTTTGCTAGTTACTACTCACTTGTTAACAGCCCCGCCCACCAGATCCATTCACGCAAATAACCAAATCCTCCGGCCGCCGCCCGCACCTCACCATGCCTGCTCAGTCGCAGCAGCGCCTTTTTCTTTATAATAAAGCTGGAACCGATGAAGAAACATGAAGATACCGCCAGTCCAACTCCAATGTAGAAATCAGTGTTTGAATAGGGATCCATTAATGTGGTTGCATCACTGGTAACAGCCAGCACTGGGGAGGAGGCACTGTTGGCCTCTTGGCCCGCCTGCAGCAGTAATGAGGCTTCACTATTCATTCTGTTGGTGACCGCAACTCTAGAAGAGATTGATAAACAGACACAAACACAAGTATTACTACATAGTACACACACGCACACACACAATCACACATCATTCTAATCAGCTGAAATTCGTTGTCTGCATGACTCACAGCACATAAAGTGTCATTAAATTGTTCAGCTCTGTCTTACGCACAAGCAGCAGTTCATATATGTATTTTTAATAGTATGCACTTCTGATCTTACGTCTTTAATACGCTTATTTATAATACTTACTTTAAGTCTTTTGCACAGTGCAAAAGCGCTTTCAACTTTGTTTGCTGCCTCTTCGCTGTTTTGATTGTACTAGCGATGGAAATGGTTTGCGATTGTCAGGGCTGCAGTATTGCTCGTGAAATGCTGCCTATTTAAATATTTAGTTATCGATAATTTGCGAAATCAATACACCAACAGAATTGCGGATAAGTAGTCTTTCTGTTATTTTCTATCAGTTCTATTAAAAATCTAAATATTTATTTATATATTTATACAAGTTACAAGTTTAAATTATATATTAAGCACTAGTCACAATAACACTTAGATTACAAAGGTATCGCTTAATTCTAAACTTAAATTTCTGTTTATTAATCTTGAATATTTTTAGCAACTCATTTTCAACTACAAACAATTTGAGTTTTTATTTTTTATACAATATAATTATAAATGCATTTGAAACACAATTTTGGAAAATACATGTATATATAACAAATTCGCTGTCAATGGTAATTGTGAACAGTGTAATCATCAAGAGAATACCTCTTATATATTTTTTGGTGTTAAGAAAAGGTATTTCAAACGAGCGAAAGTTGGTCACACTATGGTGCCATCTTTGAATTTACGTTAGCAACAAATCGAAATCAAAAATGTTTTTTATATTTGTTTAATTGGATAAAAAGGGTCTACTCTATGTGTTTGTTTTTTAAATATCTAAATAAAAAACAGAGGTAAACAAAGGAATATTTACGTTAAAACTAACTTAATGATTCTAGCATAAAATTTTAAGTAATGAGAGCAAATGGCGTCGGCAGCCGGCTCCCTTTCGCCCCTCGACCCATGGTGAGAGCCCAGCTTTAGTCCTGGCTCACACCTCCGCCATTTTATATTTATACATATAGTAACGGTTGTTGAACTTGCAAGCAATTGATCTAAAAAAGTGCAGTCTACGCTATAACAGCTTGAGGTTTTTTCGAGAAAATCTTGAGGAAAGCTACAATAAATAAGTAAATCGCCGACATAATCAGAAAATAACTGCCGTACACAATGTACTGATCTTTTGGCAGCAAACCAAAGCCCGTGTCTGAAATGAAAATAAAAGAAAAAGTTCTTGCAATTGTGCAACAATTAAAACAATATACAAATATATAAACACTTACCCGTAACAAAAACAAGCGTAACGATGCTTTGTAAGGATAGGGCAACCATTGTATTAACACCAAATACTAAACCAAAACTATCGTCCACCAGATTCTCGGCCACAATGGCCGCCGCAATGGTGACAATAAAATAAAAGATTGTGCAGAAAAGCACATAATTAATGTACGAAATCCACACATTATTACACAACGTGGCCATGAACAGCAGACCGCCCAGAATAATGCCACAAATGGAATTAACCAACATATAAAAATTTCGATGCTTATTGCTATTCAAAAGGCCGGCAATTACGGCTCCAACGGCGCCCAAAAGCGTTGCAGCGGCCTCGACGCCTCCATTGTAGTTGCTTTGATGATTGGGCGCATGCTCCTTCCACAGGAACTGTATGTATGTTATAACTTGACCTTGGCCACAGATGGCAAGTGCCCACCAGATGCTCCACATGAGGACAATGGGATTTGTATAGGAGGAGACCAAATGATACCACAGCAATTGAGTTGCATTTCTTAAAGAAAACTTTGGTTTATCCTCGGTCGTTGTTATTTGAATTGGCATATCCTTATCTCTTTTTGATTTCACCGCATAGAAGTAGAAACTCTTGGGAACACTTGGCAACAGCAGAGAAATTGGCAATGATATAATCTGTGTGGCCAGCGATATATAATGCAGTTGACGAAAGTTCATGGCATCACTGGAGACAAGAACCTGGGCAAATACACCGCCCAGAAATTTACCAGCCAATATTGCGGCACGTGTATGACCCGTTACAACTTGATAATGCTCCCTATCCACCTTGGCATAGATGTAGGTATAATAGGCAACTTCGGCGGCCATAAATGTGCCATAGAAGATCTGGGCAATCTGTAGATTTAACAGAGAACGTGTCCAAAGCAAAAACATAAACAATATGATGCCCGTTATCGATGACAGCACAATAATTGGCTTGTAGCGCAATAAATCCGTTATCAAGAATATTATCACTAATTGTCCTAGCACAGAATATGTGCCAATGGGATATACCTCCTGGTATACCTCCTCCATTGTTATATTACGCCAGTCCCCGGCCAAATATTCGGTTACAAACGATTCCGAGGGACGCATCTCGCGAAAGAAACCGAACATGCACAATAGCAGTGAAATCTTTAGCCAGTTTTCCATCTTCGGCAACTGGAATTTCTTGGCGCTTATCTCAATTCGTCAAAAACAAAAACGCAAAAAACACAAGCAAAAAAACGCGTGTTTCGTGATGTGTCGTAACCGCAACGAACGCCAGACAACAACTGTGAACCGTCTGTCGTTCCGATCCAATCCAATCAAACAAACCGGCGGCACATATGGGAAGACACACACACACACACACATACATACATACTAACGACCGGTACGAGGCACACACCTCTCTCAAGATCTCAAGCAACTTGTTGCTTTCTCTCACAGGGCATGTAAATTGCAAGCCCATGCAATAAACGCCTCTTTTTACAAGTAAAATATAAATACAATTCGAATAAATACACATGTTCAGCAAGTAAGAAATGTTTTCTTCGTCAAGACGAAGATTTTATACACTTGCAGAGCTTTTTAGAACTTTAAAAAGCATTTAAGTAACTATTATAAAATGTAAATGGCTTAAATTACATTTTTCTATTTTCATTTGAATGTTAAACCATATTATATTATAGTCTGATTATTTTTATAATACTCTCTGTAAGCGTATAAAAAACATTCTTCTCACGCTACCCTCTAAACTAATTAAGTGTACATGTAATGTATGTACATTGTTTAGATTGATCTCTTGACGAGTATCTAATCTAAATTTATAAATTTATACATATCATTTATTTATAGCATATAGTATATAGAACATAAGTGTATAATATTAATGGAAATTGTATAAATCAATTTTAAGAAATCTATTTATATTTTCCAACTATTTGTAAGACAACTGATTGACTGCTTTGTTAAAATTTTATTGTTTAATCTGTATTCATTTAATTTAACGACATTTGCAGGGTATATTATAAGCTGTTATAGTACGTATTGTTGTACCATACTAATTTATTTGTTTTCATACAGTACTCTATTATAAGAAACTCATTGTGACACTCATTAATAGCATTGCTTTACAGTCGGGCATATCGACAACTTGTTGAATTTTGCAACTAAAATGTTAACAAAGTTACGGACAGATTTATTATGGTAGATTAACAGTTTCGTAAAGTAATTATTAGCTTTGTTATAGGCGTAGTATATGCGAGCAGATTATGTTTGTATATATTACGCTTACGACCATATCTCTAATCTGGCTGATTGTCTGTTGATTACTGACGTATAAAGATTAGAGATATACTATGTATATTTATGATTTTCTCTTCTGGAACTAATTATTAATTTGGGAATTTCGAGGGTCATTTCAGTTGATCCCGGAATGTTCGAATTGAATCGGAAATTAATCCTGATTATTTGAAATATTTCTAAAATATCAAATCAGATATATTTCCCGGAGAAATCAGAGAATCGCAAAAATAACTTTGTACAAAGGAGGCATTTATTGCATTTATACCTCTTGATATATTCCTGATAATTTACATTATCCTTAAAATGTCAGAGATGACTTTAAAGACAGAGGAATCAGAGAATTGCAATACAAGTAATAAAAATATTAAGCATACCTTTATTAACCACTTTTTGTAATAATTTCAAGTATTCCCAACATATCGTAATTGAATTACACGTTAGATCTGCCTGTGGAATTAAACAATTACAATAATAATATTATACAAACGGAGCATATCTTTATTATCTACTTTTTGATATATTCCTGATAAAGTTGAAGTAATTCGGGACTTGTGCGTGGTTGTACCGATTGCAGAGCAGTCTCAAAGTTCTTCCACTTTACGCACTCGACATCAAAGCTATGTTCTAGCGCATTCAGTGCAGCCTCATGACAAACAGCTTGAATCTCTGCACCCGAATATCCTTCGGTTAGCTCCACCAACTTGTCCACAATCACATCTTCCGCCAGCGGCATAGAACGTAATTTAATCTTTAAAATCTCGCGACGTGCCTCCGCTTCGGGCAATCCCACATAACAGACGCGATCAATGCGACCAGGACGAAGCAACGCCTTGTCAATCATATCCGGACGATTGGTGGCTGCTACAATGGTGACATTATGAAGCGTCTCCACGCCGTCCAGTTCGGTGAGCAGTTGAGTTAGCACACGTTCCTTGACAGAGGAACCGCTCGAGGAACCCTCGGAACGTTCACCGCCAATGGCATCGATTTCATCAAAGAATACAATCGCTGGCGCAACTTGACGTGCCTTGCGAAAGACCTCGCGTACCGCACGCTCCGATTCGCCTACCCACATGGAGAATAGCTCGGGTCCCTTGATCGATAAAAAGTTCAGTTTACTCTCTGTGGCGAGTGCCTTGGCAATCATGGTTTTGGAACAACCAGGCGGACCAAACATGAGTACACCACGTGGTGGTTTAATGCCCAAACGCTTGAATTTGTCGGCATGCAGCAAAGGCCATTCGATGGCCTGTTGCAAGGTCAATCTTAGAGCTGCCTGGCCGCCAATATCTGACCACAGTACATTGGGATTTTCGATTAATACCTCGCGCATAGCCGAGGGTTTAACTTGTGTGAGCGCCGCCTGCAGATCCTTTAACTCCAGCGAGCGTGTTTCATCCTTGAGTGTTGCTAACGTCGCAGTATAAACCAAATTGGCCAAATCAGCGCCCACATAACCGTGTGTTATGCTGGCAATCTCTTCAATTTCCTTGTCCTGAAGCTTATGCTCCAATGGCTGCAGCAGACATTGAAGAATTTCGCGACGTGAGTTAGGTGTAGGTACACCGAGTTCAAGTTCACAGTCCAGACGACCTGCACGTCGTATACTCGGATGTAGTGCATCAATCTGCGAACTGGTTGCCAGCAGAAACGTGCGACGTGCCTCGATTCGACTGGAGCTGCTCAGTTGATCGAGCAGCGCGAGAAATGCCAGCGATACGCGCTTCACAAGATCAGTGCTATCCTGTTTGGGACACAACGTGTGCACATCCTCCAGCAGCAGCAACGTTGGATGCGGATAATGTGCATAGGCACGTTCAAAATATGCGCTCAGTTTCTGCTCCGTTTCACCGAGAAACTTGCTGAATACTTCACCGCTGTTGATGTGAATTATTTGCACATTTCTGTTGCGTTCCTGGGCAACTGCAGACATCGCCTCGCAGACCATGGACTTGCCACAACCGCTGGCGCCGTAAAGCAACAAACCACGCGATATTTTGACGCCTGGATGAATAGCATTTTTTAGAGGAACTATATTAAAATAATTGTTCACTTACCTGCCGGCAAGGATCTGTAGCCCAGTGCATAGTCCATGCTCTCTTCCACCAGTTGGATTTGTTTATCCAATCCACCAATCTTTGCCTTAGTTATGCGATGTTCCAGCTGTGATTGCTGCTCTTCAGGCTGTTCCTCCTCCTTGCAGATTATCTCCACATGCGTAGCACTTGTTATCTGTACAAACTGTTGGGATTTATCCAAGCTGAGCCGTGCCAGGGCATCCTCCACACAGCTTTCTTCGACTCCCTGCCAGCTTGCCAAGCTAAATGTAAGCGGTTTGCCAAAGAAATTCCAATGCAACACGCTGCCTTGACAATGCACTTGATTGACAATCTCGTTCTTTAGCACGCCAGCAACAAGTGTAAGTTGACTTTGCTCCAGACTCGATTCGCTTTCGTTGAGTTGCTTTAAACTTATGCTAGCAGCGGCAGAAAGTTTACTGGTGTCCAGTGCGGAAATGCGCAGCGATTTGCCATGTAGCGCTGTCCAGTTCTCTTTGTAGTCTACAAAAGGGAAATGTAAGCAGGGATATATGTAGGTAAAATGATCATTGAAGCTACCAACCATCAGCTGTGACAAAGACTGTGGTGAGAAATTGCTCCGACACGGGCCAAACAATCCGCACCAAAGGTGTCTGCGTTTCAGCTGCATTTATTGTAGCTGGCCTAATCACCACTTGCTGGCCAATATGAAATTCTGCCAGTTGTATGGCGCCCTCGGATATAAATATTAACACGTTTTCATATTTTGTTGACAGATCCTTTAGGGCTTCCACCTCAAAGTTGCGTTGAAGCACGCTTCCTGTTTGGAGCACGCCATTGCGTATATATTCCGCATCACCATCATCCGCAATGGGACAGACACGTTCGTGTGTGTCTCGGTTCTTGGATGTTATGTGCGCATCACAGGCTTCACAGTGATACCAAGTTGCTTGGTTCTTTTTGTTGCTTGATTTTGGCGGCATGTCGGCAAACGGAGCACGTTTTGTTTACCTTTTGCACTGCCAAACAGCTGAGTATGAGGGCGCGCATTGTGAATGGCAATTCGCACAAGAAATGGAACACTATCGATAGTCACTACAAATAAATCAATCGATATTAGCGATACTTTTTGATAGTTTCTAAAATATTTATTTATTTAATATAAATAATTGTTCACACCACAATATTATTTACACTTTAACAAATAAAACGGCAATCAAAGCAAATCTAGTTCAACTTTGCGCAGCCAAACTGCGAATGGCAAATTCATGCAAAAGTGGTTGAAAATTATCGAAATCTCAGCAAAACAGCAATCGATATTACTTGTTATTTCCGTTACAACGCGCCCATTAATTATGTTGTGCTTAGAATTGTTTACAATTTGTATACACGATTTTTATTTGTACATAAACAGTTAAAGAAGCTCATTGCAAGAGTAAATCGGTTTCGGAAGCATTAGCCGACATCAGGTCTCGTTCTAGGCTCGTGGTGGCATTTGCCTGATTCAGAAATAGATCAAAATCGTAGCCATCGTTTTGTGCGGATATTGAATCCTTTTGATTGCTAATAGTTTGAGGATTGGACAGCAAGTCTACGTCGTGCAAGCCTAGTTCCTTGAGCAGCGTCTCATTCTCATTGGCATTTGATTCAGGTGCAGGATGGACGACGGCTTCTTTCAGCTCCACATTAATTATGGGCGCCGGCTGCTCCACAGCGTCAATGCCATAAACAACTTTATTTTGGCGTAAATTTGAGTTGCTAATTGCCTGAATTTCATCATCGTCAAGCTCCTGCGGCTTCAGTGTACTTGATTTATATTGAAAATCTGTTTCCTTAAAGTCCACCTCAATGGGAAAGAGAGTCGGCAGGTTGTCCAACCTTTCCACCAAACTTCTATGCAACTCGGCCAGACTTTCGAGCAGACTGCGCAGTTGTTTATTTAAATCCATAGCATGCTTACACTCCAGCAGCTCCATTTTCTCAAGCACATCGGTGCGCAGTTTGGCAAACTTGGTTCGGGCATCCTGGCGACAACGCAGTATCAATCGATACTCATAGTTGCCCGTCTCTACGCGATACAGCGGCTCCTGCAGCGCCGCAAAGCCATGTTCCTCATCATCCATCTCCTTCACCTTTAGACAATAAGATAGATATGTAAACTTGGCATCGGCATAACGGCGAACGGTTAACTTTGTGTCCGGTATGGCTTTGTTAAGGTATGTGCCCAGATCGGCTAAAACTGGCTTAATCTGTTTAATAATTGTCAGTCCATCCTTTTCCAGCGAACGATGGAATTCGCCAAAGGTACGAAATGCCTCCGAGGCGCGTTGTTGCGGTTCATGTGCCGAGATTTGTGTGAAACAATCACCAAACGATTTGTATGTCTGCAATAGATCATAGTAGGCCTTTAGCATGCGACGAGCATGTTCCACTAATCCCTTATACATCAGTTCAGTGCCCTCCAGCTCCTCGAGTCGCTTGACCAGCGAATCATTGCAGAGTATAGCTCGCGACAGACCCAATGTGTCTGCCGTATTGCTCGACAAATTGTCCACAATGCGATGTTTTAGTTTCTTCAATATAATGTCCAGCGTCTTGCCCTGTTCTGGATCCGCATGTAGTTTATTATAATGTACTGTAACCTCTTCGGTAGCTGTTTGTATCATCTTGGCCACCTCCACCTTCGTCTTGCCCTTTACGCTGGCCGAATTGACGGCCAACAATTCGTCGCCTGATTGCAAGGATCCCTCACGTGCAGCGGGTGTGCCATCAAATACCTGGAAAACATATAAATACATTGTAAAACAAGACGATCAGTCGAGGAAACCTTGTGCAGGTCTTCAAAGAAAAGTATGCTCATTATAATGGGTTTTAAATATATCGCTTGAATCGATTTTGCTTGCACCGTGAGTAGGTAGCTTGCGATAGTCTGGCAACATTGGAGTGCGACTGCTACGTTAGACAGTAGCATTCAGCTTTTCACACAATGTGTAGCATTGAGCTTTCTTTCATCGACACACTGTATAGCGCCACAGCGGCCGACAGCGCAAGTCATCAGAGATATCATTTTAGGCTGAGTTAACTGAAAATAGCTAAAATGGCAGCTCTGCATCACACCGCCGTATTTCACAACTGCCTTTAGAGTGAGATCAAGCTAGGTCGATCTACATTGTCTCGTGATGGTAGGGTATACAATCTAGTGATGGTAGGGTATACAATCTAGTGATGGTAGGGTTAACAGAGAATTGAAATGTTAACAGACTATCGGCCTGCTACAAATGTATAATTGTTTAATTGTTCAAATTTCTTTAAATTACTAAATCCTCTAATTATTGTGACATTTTAAAATGAACTTCTCTCATAAATTACAATTATTTTCGATGTCTGGTAAAGACTATTTAAAGTAGTCATTGTTTTCATTTTTAACAGCATCAAAATTTCATTGGAAAACCGAAAATTTTCCTAAAAAAATATTCCGGGAAAACTAAAAACCGCTATGCCTCCTGTCTTCCAATGGGCAATGGGATACAAAGGGGTGGGCATGAAACCCCGCAAGGAATGGAACAAAACGAAAATCATATCGGGTTGCGAACAGTTGGGCCGTAGACTTGGCTCCATAATGCGAGAGAATAACTCCAATGAGTTGCTGTTGCGACAGCGAGCCGGACTGGATAGGCGGAAGCAGGTGTGTAAACGCCGTAAGATTGCGGAGCCCACGGTCTTTAAATTCCAGAAAGAATATGAACGCAATAGAAAGAAAAAACTACGTCAGATTGCAAAGACACAGCGACAGCTGCGCGAATTTCACAGTCACCCTGTGCCGAACTTTCATTATCTGCATAAACGTTGGGAGACACGCAATCGAGTTCGTCAGATGATCTCACAGCATAAGGTGACAACAGCCGCGACTCCGTTGACACTAGTTAAATCCATGGAGGCACGAAAGAAACGTGAAATTGAAATGTTACGCCTCGAACAGCAATCGTTGAAGCAGCACCAGCAGCAACGAACGCATCGAATCAAGTTATGTGCCAAGTCCTTCGATTCGTGGCGTAAACCTCCATTTATACCACGCATCGAGTCCAGTTTTATTAAGGTGCAACCCTTTCAACTGGTCTCCGAGGAACGTGGCAAGCTTCGCAGGCAATACGATGAACGGACTAAACACGAACAGCATCAACGTTGGCGACAACAGGCCGTGGAGTGGGCCCAACGCTGGCAAGAGGAATATTTACAGCAGCGTAATCAAACCAATTTCAAGGCACGACCCAATCCCTGCAAGCGCATCAAGGCACAATGTTAAATAAGTAGTAAACAGAAATACATCTTCCCATAGCAAACAATTTACATATTGTATTAATAATTATAGTTATATGTAGTCATGTCTGTCTGTCCGTCGTATAAACAAACAGATCACAGATCTAAAGGGGCAGACAGCTTACTATGTACTCCAGATCGCCACTCTTTCTTTCGATCCTGTAGTTTAATATAAACATCTAGCATATAACCTATGAAAGCTCCCAAGAAAAAAAACCTCTACACGACGTAGAAGTCTAGTGACGAAAGCATATTCACGCCCCAAAATTACTTATATCAAATCAAGTGACGAACAATATTCATTTTAATATATATAAACTATTCTTATATACAAAAAAATGGTTTGTATACCGATTAAGTTAAAAATTCATCAATTAAATTTATATACATATAAATAAATGAAGTAACGGGTATTTCAGAGTTCTTCCTTATTGCTTACCTGTACTATATAAAGACAGGGACACATTGGAGCTCCTCCACCAATGCTAATGCCTATCAGGTTGCTCTGATCCTTTGTTATGACCACGGCATTGGTGGTCACAGTCATGCCCCTATTTTATAGAGAAAAGAAATCAATGGTTAACTTAAGTTTAACATTGGATATATGAACTTTCTAGACCTAAGTTAGAGCTTGTTGTAAAGTTATAAGCGTGCTACACTGAAATAAATGGGTGCAATTTTCTAAATTTGGAAACTTGCTAAATACTATTACCAATTATAGCTAAGGCATCACGGTTAATAACTTCAAAAAAATAGATTTTTCTAGCTTAGAAAAATGTATTATATATAGAACTATATCGAAACTGGACCTGCCATAAATTGAATATGAATATTATTTAAAAAGACAATTCCTGACACTATCAATTGAAACTGTTTATTTTATTTTATTGGATAATACGAAATAGAATTAATTAAATATTGCTGACTACCAAATGGACTTCATTTTAACTTGGAAGTATAAGTATCTAGGTAGATGGGAAAATTTTGAGTTATAATTGTGAGTATTATTCAACTTTATCAAAATTAAGCTAATAATTATTAGTATTATTTAATATGTCTACGTTCTGCTATGCTAATTATCTACTCTGAAAAGTTAGTAGTAATTTAACAATATACACAGAAGTAATTTAAGAAACTTTTATTTATTGTGTTGGACAGCGATATAAAATCACGAATGGATGTTACCCTGATTTATTATTCTTATATAGTTATGATAATAATCGGTAAGTGGCAGCTTGACTTGGAGGCGCCACAGGGAAAGTCGCACTGGCGCCATCTACTGCTCGTGTTTAACTATATAACTGTATGTATATATATCTCCGAGGAGGTGAACTGAGGTTAAAGGTAAGTCTTCTCTCGCAAAAATCAAATAGATCTTCTATCTAAACAATAACGCAACTAAGTATTACAATAGTTAGCTCAATTTGGTGATTACAATACAAAAATAACAAATGGTGATACACATGTTAAATGCTTTTCAAGTTAGCGTCAAAAAACTTAATGTACCCGTTACATTCTACTATGTTAAGTCTATGTTTACATAGTCAATTGTTTATTAACTTATCTTGGCTATTTCAACTATAAAATAAATATAATTTAAAAAAGAAATATTTGATTTTTTTTTCTTTGTCAAAACAAATACATGACATACTGTAGATTCTCAGTCTCCGTCTATGTTGGTAGCTTTTGAGACACTACTACAATTACAAGGAGTACACATATACTATCGAGCTATTTTTTTTGGTCAGGGAATTGACTTACAACCGATCTAACTCATATTTCTGTTTATTGAGCTGTCCAAATTTCTCGGTAGCCAAATCGAGATTTGTGCAGAGCACCGCAGTTTCCATAGTATCTGATTGCCAGTTGCCGTGTGAGGACTTTGACGATGCACTTTCAAGAATTATTCATATACTTTTGTTGCTCACTATTATCAGAGATACTTACGCCTTAAAGTCGGCCGTGCAATCCTCATTTAATTGAATGAGCACTGGAGAAGCTTCACATGGCCTGGCTCTAACAATATTTTGTGTTAAATTATTTCAATATTCATATATGTAAACAAATTGTCAATTGCGCCACAATAGTACAATATGTTGACCCCAATAAAATTATTGATTTATAACAGCGAGCTTGGCGGAAACTTTTTCTTTCGCGTTTAGCCCAATTTGTGTTGTGTTAAATTAGAAATACACTCGATTTACGCTTGAATCTGTTGATGTTTTACTTACATTTTATCCTCGTAGAAGAAATCATCTTCATCTGTCAGCATTTTAGAAGTTTTTCTTATTTAGTATTTTGAACTCACAAAGGCGAAATAGCCTCCACCTATAACGTTAAGTTGGCTGCGACAACCGATAAGCAAAACAATGCCAATCGCGAAATATCGATTGCACACGATGACTGTTTTGCAGTGATGTCGGCCTTAGAGATGTGCGATATGGTGATATTTGTATGACAGCGACAGCTGTGAATATTACAAAAAAAAATATTAGTGACTGAGACTGCAATGGCTATAAATAAGGTGGAAATAGTAAATCGTTTAACTAATTTAATAATGAATTTTCGATTTTACAATAAAAGGGATTTTTACATAGTGAAGAAGGTTCACTGACAAAATAGTTCACAGAGACAAAATATCATTCAGTGACAAAATCCCATTTAGTATTGCCCATCTCTAGTCGGCTTGCTTTACGATATATCACCAATACAGCTGCAACAGCAACTTGTTGCCAAGGCAACAGAAAAATATAAACAACTTGTTTATTGGAGCAATGGATTGGGCCGAAGAATTAAAAATGACAATTAGAAAGGTAAATTGTAATTAAAATAAATTATTGTTCATTAATTGTGATGTTTGTTGCAGACTACGGCCAGGAAGGGTCGTCGTTCAAAGAGTCGCGATGTGTTGAATGAACAAACGGGATCTTCAAATGCCGCCGCGTCAACAACAAACATGGCGAATAAGGACATATCGATAGATATAACCTTGGATATACACAACGAGAGCAGTAGTCCAACAACAACAACTCCCAGTAACTATAATAATGATTTCGATTCAAGTAGACCGCCGATAAGGCGGGTTTCTGGCGGTTGGGCCGATTCTGGATTAAAAGGATTAAAGTGAGTGCTTAATTTATACTAGACTTTAACCTATATATTTATATATTTTTTTAACACAGATCGAAGAAGAATTCCTTTGACGAGTAAGTTATAAAACATTCTCTAAAACACACACTTAAAACCGGCATTTAGTGAGAGATTTCAGGTGACAAAGTCAGCTACAAGTTCTATACCTACGGATGATATACCTATTATACCGGATTTGGATGATATAAGGGATGAAATATTGCTTAACGAAATTGTGGAACCACCGTCGTAAGTGATTTTTCTGTTGACAATTGATAAATATTGATGTTTCTATTAATTCCCTAGTGCCTCAATTAATCGCGAAGTAACGTTCAAGGAGCTGAGCTCTGATCTGCTCTCGCAGAATGCCTTTTCGGCCATTGAGGATGTGGATTTATCCATATTAACACGTTGCCTGCTGCTGCAAGAGGCGCTCGATGAACCCGATGAGCTCTGGGAATGGGATAAACTTTTCACAGAGGTCACAGCCCAAATAAATGCGGACAAAAATACCAATGTTGGTATGCCGGAAAAGGTTGAAATCGGTCCCGATGAAATACCACCGACAGCTAAGCAAAATTAATTAACTAGACTTTTTGTAGAAATAAGAAATAAATGCAATATTTAAATAAATGAAATTGCCATTCAACAGTAAGCGCACACAGGCAGCAGTGTTGCAAAGTGACACATTGTGTTGTATCGATAGCAGTGACATATTTTTTTAAAAAAAACCCATATCGATATTTCGCTATATGAAAAATATTTTTCAATATTTAGTTGCGACTTTGAATTAGCTGTTATCACTTATTTCTTTTTATTTGATTGCAAAATTTGTACTTAGTTATACAGTCATTAATATTATCTAAATAGGTGTTTGCCAACGACAAAATAAAAGTTGCGGCAATAATAATATCGAAATAAATAATATCGTTTAATAATAAATCGTTTCAAATATAAATATCGATATATCGATTGAAATCAACAGCTCTAGAGATCTCCCGTCACTATCCATCACGGGGCAGTGAAAAACATAAATTTAGACATATTTTAATCTGTGTTGATCGCATTGAAAATTGCGTTGAAAAATTGCAAATCGTTGATAATTGTATAATTAACACAACAATGGCACCGAAAGCTAAAACAGTTAGTATTAAACCCAAGGGTCAGGCCTTCAAAGACAAGTCGAAACCAACCGATGTGCGGCTGTCGAATATACAGGCGGCAAAAGGTAAGAAAATTTATGATAATTGTGAAAGAACGCAAAGGCATCACATAAAATGTGTGCAAAATTATCATTTATGTGATAAATAAGCAGACTTTGCTATATATTTATTGTGTTTACGGCGAATAACTAAGAATAATGCGAAAAACAAAAGCAGTTGCGATATTTTCAAAGAAGCCGGCGGCGGCGTCTCGAAACTTCTTAGTGATGACACTCGCACAGTTATGACTCATGTGACGCATGTCGAATATGGAATTTAACTGATATAATTTTAATTTTGTTTTATTATCCAATATGCACAGCTGTTGCCGATGCTGTACGCACCAGTTTGGGTCCTCGCGGCATGGACAAAATGATCCAGTCGGCCAATGGCGAAGTATCGATTACTAACGATGGTGCGACAATTTTGAAGCAAATGAATGTCTTGCATCCAGCTGCCAAGATGCTGGTTGAACTGTCCCGTGCCCAGGATGTGGAGGCTGGTGACGGCACCACATCGGTGGTGGTCATTGCTGGCGCCTTGCTTGAGGCATGCCAGAAACTGCTGCAAAAGGGTTTGCATCCCACTGCAATTTCGGATTCTTTCCAACGTTGCTCGAACAAGGCTGTGGAAATTCTCAACGAGATGTCAACACCCATTGAGCTCACGGATCGTGAGACACTCATTAAGAGCGCCTCGACATCGCTCAACTCTAAGGTCGTCTCGCAACAGAGCAGTCTGCTGGCACCCATTGCTGTCGATGCTGTGCTTAAGGTTACGGAACCGGGCAAAGAAACTGCTGTGGATCTAAAGAACATTAAGGTTATTCAGAGTCTGGGCGGTACTGTTGAGGATACTGAACTTGTACAGGGTTTGGTCTTCACCAGCCGCTCGGCTGGCACAAATGCGCCCAAGCGCATTGAGAAGGCCAAGATTGCTCTAATACAATTCTGCATTTCGGCACCCAAGACCGACATGGATCACAGTGTGATTGTCAGTGATTATGCCGCCATGGATCGTGTACTGAAGGAGGAACGCTCCTACATTCTCAACATTGTCAAGCAGATCAAGAAGGCCGGCTGCAATGTGCTGCTTGTTCAAAAGTCCATTTTGCGGTGAGTAAAGAGATTAACTTAATTTTTATATATATAAGAAGAAACTGAATGAATTTGTCTGCTTGCAGTGATGCCGTTTCGGATCTGGCTCAGCATTTCCTGGACAAGATCAAGTGTCTGGTTGTCAAGGATGTTGAGCGCGAGGACATTGAATTTGTTTGCAGAACTCTGCACTGCCGTCCGATTGCCTCGTTGGATCATTTCACAGCCGAGAATCTGTCAAGCGCTGATCTCGTCGAGGAGGTGGCCAGTGGCACCAATAAGTTTGTCAAGATTACGGGCATACAGAACCAGGGACGCACTGTCTCCATCATTTGCCGTGGCTCGAATAAGCTGGTGCTGGAGGAAGCTGCTCGTTCGCTGCACGATGCCCTCTGTGTGGTGCGTTGCTTGGTTAGGAAGCGTGCACAGATTGTTGGTGGCGGTGCACCGGAAATTGAGATGGCACTGCAACTGGCAGCTGCTGCCCAGACGGTGGAGGGTGTCGATGCCTATTGTTATCGTGCATTTGCTGAAGCCCTGGAGGTCATACCATCGACATTGGCTGAGAATGCTGGGCTAAATCCGATTGCCACCGTTACCGAGCTGCGTAATCGTCATGCCCAGGGTGAGAAGAATGCGGGTATTAATGTACGCAAGGGCGCAATTACAGACATTTTTGCCGAGAACGTTGTGCAGCCATTGCTGGTCAGCACTTCGGCCATTACACTGGCCACGGAGACCATTCGCTCCATACTTAAGATCGATGATATTGTAAGTATATTCTTATATATTTACATTTATTTATATATATATTGATGTAATGTTGTTATTTGTCTTTTAGGTCAACACCTTCAGCTAAGCAGTGAATAGAGTTCAAGTCTCCTACTGTGTATTCGTCGTCGTGCGCACTCACGCTGCAAAGATCTATACTTATTTGCATTTTCATTTAATCCAAAAAAAAAAACAACTCTTACACACATTAACCAACACATAAGGCGGCTGCACTTCCGCAACAAAATTGAATAAAATTCACATTACATACACTATGCCTTACACGTTAATATCTATTTAATACCTAATCATATAATATATGTATTTCGCTTTGTATTAAAATCGACATTAACTCGGTAATTGTTTGTAATTTGTTTATCTTTTTTGAAATGACACACGAACAGCTGTTGTTGGAGTTGCCATTCACAGTGTGCGCAGGCAGCAATATGGCGAAGGAAGCAATCTAGCGTTGCCAGACTTGGCGAATGAGAAGCATAGCGTTAGTTTGGCGCCAAGCTTAAAATTTGGCAACTTTTGTTTAACGCGTACATTGCATTAATTGAATTTTAATGTTGACTTGTTAATTATAATTGATCAACTATATTGTGTTATGGTTATGAATATTCTCGCAAGTTCTTAGTTATTTACATGCAAGCTTTTTTATTATTATCTTTACTTTTCTTTCTAATATGTTTGAGATATTTGTGCACATTTGTGAACTGCTAATATTTTTAATCATTTGATTTATATTTATAATATCAATTTTATATCTGATTGTTGGCTATAATAGTATATTAGAGTTTATATTTATTTTCTTTCCAACCTTTAACTCATATGATGAGTAAGTGATATTTTTCTACTCTAATAAACTGCTAATATTTCAAAGGGTTTAGTTTTTACGCTTTGCACTCCTCCAACTACTAAATTTCCTATATTTTTTTTTGGCATTCCTTTGTTGTGCGTGCAAATAAAAATCACTTGATACGATTTTTATGATGTGCGTTAAATGATTAAACCACTTGAAATGGTATCGAATTGTCAAAAAAAGAAGCGACGAACCGATTTTCGAACTCTGTTTTCTTAGACCCACATTTTGTAGTTGTTGTTGTTGTTGTTGTCAGGGGATTCGTTTACACTTGAACTGAACTGTCTGTCCTGCCCCGTCGTTGACCGGAAGTTTTGGGCGCGTGTAAGTTAATTAAATGTGTAAACATGTTCAAAAAAGAGAAAAAAAAAGGATGAACTTTTGATGGTGTTGATTTCAGTTGACGCCCAAAAAATTCCATTGTGCTCGGGGTTGTTGCTTTGATTTTTGAGCACAAAAGTTTTCCAACTAATTGGCTGACAGCTAGAGCATGTCGAAAAAAGGGCGGAAAGCGGAAGGGGAATTGTCAGGGGTGGAACTGCTTAGTAAATTTGCATGCCATTTTTGAAATTTCAACCATTTTCAACCATTTTTATTTTAAATCGGCCATTTGAAAAACTTTCCACTGCATACTTTTGGGGGGTGATTTAAATCCTTAGTGCCCTCAGTTTTTTTTTATTTTATCAAGATTTTTATGGCCCACAGCGTTTGCAGCCCACTTTGCCACATTTTGTTGGCTTGTTTGACTGCCAGTTTGTTGTTTGCCTTGGAATCCAGGACATTGTCGTCTAGAGACTCGCATTTGTTTGTATTCGCAAATATTGAATTTGCGCTTTTTTCTAGCTGCCAGCTTTCTTTTCTATTTGCTCGGCCATGTCCCACACTTTACAATTTCAAATTATTTTCACAATATGTTCGTCGTTTTCTTATGTATGCTACATTATACTTACTTTATTTCTCTTTGTTTCGTTTCGCTTGTTTGCTTAATTTCCTGCGATTTGCTTGGCACAGTAAAAAACCAGTCGGAATGGGACTACAGTGGAACTCGACTAAGAGAGACCCTTTACTTATTCTTCCAAAAAAGGAAATAATAGTATTAAACTAAATTACTTTTAAAAATAATAATAACCTAAGAAAAAAGGTGTGCCTCTGGTAGGTTTTGAACTGCAGAGCCACACCGCAAGAGTTCGACGCTCTAACCATTGCGCCAATGCAGCCATAGTCGATAGATAGTCTGACAAATTACCAGTTTCCTTGCCTCAAGTTGCTGCCTCCAAACTTTGTATATTCGAAAATCTCCGGTGTTTATTATCCGATTGCTAAGAAATTTTCAGTACATATTCTAATTAAACTAAGATTTATGCATGCCGAATTTGGAACTTGTATCTTTTAAATTACTTGTGTTATTCGGATTTTTTCGATTTCGGGGGGCGGTAGGAGGCGTGGCAAAATTCTAAAACAAACCTGGCCTTTGTGAAGGCCTCAGGAGCATTGTCACCAAATTTGGTTACTCTAGCTCTTATAGTCTCTGAGATCTAGGCGCTTATACAGATGGAAGGACAGACAGACATGGCTATCCGACTCGACTGTTGTTGCTGATTATGAAAATATATACTTTATGGGGTCTTCCAGTCTTCCTTCGACCTGTTACGCACATTTTTTGCCACAAACTCAATAGACCCATCTACTCTTTTAAAGTACAGGGTCTAAATATACCAGCATTTCATTTTTATTCTTGTGCATTTCATATTTTCATTGTAATTCAATTGGGTTTTCAACGCTGTTGTTTTTGGCCAAATGTTTGCACACACGGTCCACGTTATTCACTTGACGACAACAAAGAAAGGCTGCCAGCAACAGAAAGGGGTGTGTCTACGCCTCCCCCACCCTTCTGAAGTCAGCTCGTCGATTGTGCGATTGAAATTCAAAGCAAGAAATTCGCATGCAATCACGCAGAAACTTAACATATGTTGTCTATATAATTTACCAGCCACTTTCCATTTGCTCACATCAATTGTCATCAGGTCCACAGAGAGACATCTTCTTTTTTCTCATGCAGAAAATTCTCTTCAATTGCCAGGAAACTTAACCCCCAAATAATCTAAAGGGTATTTCTAGCGAAGAAACTTGATTAGAAGTAGAACCTTAAGAAAGTATATGTATTCATATATATATTTATAGTATTTATAATTGACCCTTAACATTCTGTATTATGCAGCCCAGCAAACTTCACTACGTGTGAGTTTTTGGGGCCTGCTTTCGTCACTAGCGTGGACTGTCGTCCACAGTGATGCATTTATTTAACTTATTTCCAAGTAATTCTACAAATCAGTTTTGTATGCAACCTTTATAATTAACTGCATTTCTAAATTGAACCGAAATAATATCTTTAAAAATAGTATTGCCTTTCAAAATAAAATATACATCCATTTAATATAATATTTATGATTTTTAATAGAGAAATAAGCCGAAGATTCGGGCGGGAGCGATAGTAGAGACGGGAGCGATAGTAAAGGCGGGAGTGATAGTAGGGAACGATATGCTACAGTCCAAGCCGACTATAAGAGACCCTTTACTTACTCTGTGAAACTCTCGAGTATTCTTTAATTGTCAGTCCCATTTTCTATTGATAATATAAGGGCAAATGAGGCTTTACTTAATTCCCTAAAATGGCAAAAAAACTTCTTTTCTACCTTTGGCCCGACACTGAATAATATTGTGTTTTGAATAACTTTCGAGTTTCCGATTGCTATGAAATTTTCAGCATATATTGGCATCCTGATCTTCTTTCTGTACGCCAAAATTCAGGACTCTAGCTTGAATATTTCTCGCTTTATGTGGATTACAAAATTTTGTTTTTGATTTACGGTGTCGGAAGGGGGCGTGGAAAAACTTGAACCCAAACTAGTTCTGCATAGTCCATAGAAGAACCTACATACCAAATTTGGTGGCTCTAGCTCTTATAGTCTCTGAGATCTAGGCGCTCAAACAGGCGGACGGACGGACGGACAGACAGACAGGCAGACAGAAAGACGGACTGACAGACGGACAGTCTATCGACTCGACTGTTGATGCTGATCAAGAAAACACTTATATACTTTATAGGGTATAGTTAGCAATTAAATCAATTTAAATCAAGTTAGCAATTTAATTTTACTATAGACAATTTTAAATTTATAAATGAAAATATAGAAAGATTACACTAAAAGTATTATTATTAAAATTATTAGGGTTTTTTTCTATGGAATAAATTGTTTTTATTTATTTAAAGTTGTTTAATACAAGAAAATTAATTTGGAAATTAAATCAGATAAGAAAATAGAATAATAATATTAGAAATTTAAGTGTAGAATTCTAGATGATTTTAAATTTATAAATAAAAATATATAGAAAGGTTTCACGATTATTTTAGGTATATATAATATACAAGTATTAGAAAGTATTTTTATTCAAATTATTAGAGAACTATTTCCTTAGGAATAAATTGTTTTTATTCATTTAACGTTGTTTGACATAAAGAAATGATTAAGAATTTAAAAAAAAAATCAGAAAATACGATAATAAAAATATCAATTTATTTAAATTATAAACAATATTCAATTTATAACTAAATAGATAAACATATAGTAACAAATAATTCTTATTTCAACTGTTTTCAGAGCTTTCTTGCCTTGAAGTGTACTATATTTAAATGCTGAAGTATAATGCACATTATATCCAGTTTATTGGCTCTCTACATACATCAAAAGCAACTCGATTGCGCCTTCCAGCAATGGCGTATAGTATGGTATACTCAAAAGGATATCCCCCTGTCCCAAAAAGCAGGAGAAGAGCATCTCAGGACACATCAGGCACAGGAACACTCACATATAATTGGGAAAAGTCGAGAGCGTCGACGTCGCTTCTTGAATGTTATCAGTCCGTTGCAGACGAAGAAGAGCTGAAAATGAAATCGCTTTGAGTTTTCAGGCCATATTCAAAATGTCCTGCCGCCTGCCGCCTGCCACATGCCACATGCCACTTGCCACTACAGCCGCCTGCCCTCTGGTCATTTAACTGGTCAAACAGAGGAAAGCGGGTTCAACGATTGGAATTGAGGATTAGGAATGAAAGCTGGAGGCTATTATTTGTGGCATGCGGCATGTGGCTGGTGGCAGGTGGCAGGGGGGAGGCAACAACAACAACAAAAAAAGGCAGATCGGCAGCCAAAGATTTGATTTGAGCTCTTTGATAGATTTCACTGCATTTGCAAATTGAATTCCATTTTGAGAAATGTTTCTTTCCCTACAAAACACTCGCTGCCTTCATTTATAACAATTTAATGAAATTTTCCAATGCGTTTTCATAATACACATACTACACTCGAGTCTGTGTGTGTGTGTGTGTGTGTGTGTGTTGCAAACAATTCAAATCATTAATCACAACAGCTGCCAAGGCTAACGAAAATTAAGTTTATTTTATGCTATTTTTTTGTTGCAGCCAAAAATGTTTTACTGCCGCCTCCTACTTTGTTGCCACGCCCACTTGTGTGTGTTTAACAAATTTTGTGGAAAATTTATTAAATGTTAAATAAGATAAAAAGATTAAATAGTATTCAATATTGGTAAATACACGATGAAAAATAAGCAAGGTAAATCTCAAAATATACACTTTAATTTAATCAAGTACGAAAAATATTTTAACTAAATAAAAGTTCTTGAAAATCCTTGATTTTAAGTTGAATTAAAGAATACAAATAAACATAAGGTATATTAATTTATTTATTATATTTATTATATATTTATATATATATTTATATATATTTATATATATTTATATATATTTATTTTTAATACATTTTAGTTAACTCTTGTGAATTTAAACATGATTAACTTTAAATTATATACGATATTTTAAGTATATTCTTGATCAGTATCAGAAACAATAGCCGAGTCGATTGACACCTTTCTGTCTGTCTGTCCGTCCGTCCGTCTGTGCGTCTGTCCGTCCGTCTGTGCGTCTGTCCGTCCGTCTGTGCGTCTGTCCGTTCGTCTGTGCGTCTGTCCGTCCGTCCGTCAGTCTGTCCGTCAACTATTAGAGCTAGAGACTTATAACTTATAGTTGAAGTATAACTCACGCTGAGCCATTTGCTACAAGTTTCATACCAATCGACCCATCAATAAGGGAGATTTTAAGATATTTGTTGTAAATCCATTATTTCATAATTGTTGGCCAGAGCGAGAGAGCATATGAAAATGACATTTGCGCAAGCGAGAGCACATATGATAATCTGATGACTTGCGCTTTCGGCCGCTTTGGCGCTTTACAGTGTGTCGAAGAAAGAAAAGCTGACTGCTACACATTGTGTGAAAAGCTGAATGCTACTGTCTAATGTAGCAGTCGCACTCCAGTGTTGTCAGACTATGGCGAACAAGCTACTCTCGATGCACAGACCTGCACAGGGTTTCCTACTGTCACGTGCGGTCAACTGATCGGCTTGTTATTTGTAAAATACTGTGTACAAACTAAATAATTTTCTATATATTATATATTACAGGGTATATTCTATACATAGAATTGTACAAATGCTGCCTACCCAAAATTTGCTGCTTTATATAAATTATTTGCATGATTTCACACATAATTAAAGGTGCATTTAATTTAGAGCACATGTTTTTCTTTTTTTGTTGATATCAATTTAGCTTTATTTCAAGTTTGTGTGAAAGACCCGAGATAATTTACAACTGCGACACAATATAAAAGGACCCGCAAACAACAAGAAGAAGAACAAGAAGAACAACCACCCGAACACCAGATGACATAACTATGTGTGAATTTATGGCATAAACCCTTTTTTTATCCCACTCCACACGCGCTACACAGTAAAAAAAGTTGAAGCTCGTCCTAAACGAATCAGAAAACGGCAACATCTAAAGTCGCTTACTGGCGGCAGGCAAAGGGAAGGGAAGGGGGAGGAAGGATTTAAGGGTTGGGGCGTTTGAAATGGATTTACACGCTTGCCTCAATATACAAATAAGGGTTTCATTCGGAATGGTTCGGTGTAAATAGTCATTCTTCGGTTCAGGCTGCCATATTAAGTGTCGTCGGGTCAAAGATGAAGTGATTTCTTATCCTGGCAAATCCAGTTCCGAGATTTTTGACCAAAATAAAAGGGGTTGGTTCCCTTCACCACCGAAGAGGAAGTTTATTAAAAAATTGTGTGTTTGCGCTTGGCGCGTGTCCTGTCCGGATGGGATCTTTGGGATACTCGAAATCAGTTAACTAAATATGTACTTAAGTATTTATTTAGGTAGCTTCTAATGAGATTGAAGTGTGTATGTGGGACAACTAATTGAATTATAAACTAAAGCAGGGTATTAACTCGTTGTCCCAAAAAAGCAAAAGACTTTAAGTCTTTAAACTATTTTTAAAGAAGTTCGTTTACTTTAATAATAATAATTTAGTGTCTTTTAAACTATGAAAACTTCTTTTGGAGAAGATTCTTAAATTTATTAGCATCGAACACTTCGAAAAGTTACAAAAGATTCGCTTTTATAATAATATAATATATAATATAATATGATTTATGACGAATAAACACTTTAATTTCAGTAAAAATATATTTATAAAAAGTCTTTCACTTTATTAAAGTCAGAATCTTAGAAGGGTTGCCAAAGATTCGCTTCAGGAAGAATATTCAGAGTATTAACTTACTGAAAATATAATTAGCTAAAATGGCAACACTGCTTGTGACGTTAGAGCGCAACAAGGTGAGAGCGAAAGAAATTCATAACAAAGAGAGAGCAAGGAATCGCCAAAACAGAAGAGAATACGCACGCAAGCCGAGCTCAGTTAAGCTCGTCACACGTAGTTGATTGCAAGTTAATCTATAATTTGTCAATTGTGCGTTTTGTTTTTGCAGTTCATTGACAATGTAAAGTGTTTAAAATGAGTTTGGAGTGTCTAAACTGTGCGTGCAATTGTTTTTCTTTACTACAAGTAAACAATTGTGTTTTTTTTTGTTATTTTGTTATTGTGAGCAGCGTGGGAGCAAACGCAGAAAAATGCAAATGGCAACCTGTGTGTGTGTGTATGTGTGTGTGTGCATAGCCTGCAGTGTTGCCCGTCAATTTGACCGCTAAAAAAGATAGCTGTGAAAAAAATGATCTAATGAATCCCGATAAAAATGTAAAAGTAAGATAAAAAGGCAAAGCTTTAATTAAAGAACAAGCCGATCAGTCGAGCGAGCGCGACAGTAGGATAGCCTGTGCAGGTCTTCAAAGAAAAGTATTTTCATTATAATGGGATTTAAATATATCGCTTGAAGTCGATTTTGCTTGCATCGAGAGTAATTAGCTTGCGATAGTCTGGCAACATTGGATTGCGGCTGTTGATTGTTTATGTTGAGCGCCACAGCAGACGAAAGGCAAATCAAACATACATGAACAAACGCGTCTTTTCGTTCATTATATCGTCGGGCGGCGCAGCGACTGCGCTGCTACTGCGCTGCGACGCATCTGCATAAATTTGATTCTTGAATAACTTTTGAGTTCAATATCCGATCGTACTGAAATTTGTAGCACACATTAAGAGTAGGATACTTGCCATGTGTGCCAAATCTCTAGCTATTAAACTGCTCGTGTTATCATCTTTTTCGAGTTATGGGCGAAGGGGGCGTGGCATCGCGATGTAATTTTCAGGACACATTAAGCTCAAGCTTTTTATCATGTGTGCCAAATCTCAAGTCTCTATCTTTAACATTGCGTATGTTATGGTGATTCCAATTTTAAAACCAACGGGACATGATATCGAAAATTGAAAATAAACTTGATCTGCGTATGGTATTCAGGAACATACATTCCAAATTTGAAGTCTCTAGCTCTTATAGTTGCTGAGATCCACGCGTTCATACAGACGGACAGACAGACGGACGGACGGACGGACGGACAGACGGACAGACGGACAGACAGACGGACAGGTGTAAATCGACTCGGCTATTGATACTGATCAAGAATATATATACTTTATAGGGTCGCAGATGCTTCCATCTGCCTGTTACATACATTCACACAAATTCATTATAGCCTTTTTTGCCCATTTTCAATGGGCACAGGCTATAAAAATATAACTATAAATAAAATAAATAAGACAAAGCATAAGTGCTGTCAAAAAAGTAAAAGAATATTGTGATACTAGTGTGTTTCTATGAATTAAAAAGTTTTACACATTTAAGCATAGCTAAGTCTAGCTATGAATTAGCAAATATGGCGACACTGATTGCCTGGCGCTGGATCAAACAAGCCAAAGAGCGGGAGAGTAGGAGCGAGTGAGAGTAAAAATGGAAAATTGGAGACTTGCAGTTGACTTGCTGCTGCTGCAGCTGCTGTTGCTGCTGTTGTTGCTGCTGTTGTTGCTGCTGTTGTTGCTGTTGTTGTTGTTGTCTGGTAAGCATCATCTGTAAACTAAAACACACATATGTATGTATGCTGACAAATACTCGTATGCATATTTTAGATCTGTTTGCCTTTTCTAATCACAAGCTTTTGACGCTCAAACAATTAATTATACTTGTTTTGTACAACTTCTTCTGCAATATCTCAGCTTTTGCTTTGCTTTTTGCCTGCATAAAATGAGCCTAAAAATAGACTAACAAATGTATGCATTTAGTAAAATGTAAAATGTTTGCCAAAATGGCTGCCAAAGCAGCGGCAACAACAACATGCAAAAGTTGCAGCCTGCAGCTGAGCAGTGTCGCCAGCTTGTTCAGCTATTTTCCCGACACTTTTGTGTAAGAGTGGCTAGGGGGAATTAAAGCTATATTAATAGTTTAATTTTGATAGTCGAAAACTTTTTTAAAATAAACAAATTGCCTTAAAACGCAAATTTCAATTTACAAATTATTTCCACTGAATTAATATAATTTGAGTGTTTTTTAAAATATGCTTTGAATCATTTTTCTTTGATTTTCAACTTAAATAAACAGCCTTTCAATCATTTCCTTAATTTTTATTTGATTGATAGAGTATTTGCTTCATTTCTTAATGAATGAAGTGTATTAAAATTGACAATTTAATGCAATTTATATCATAAGTATATTCAGGACAATTTTAATAAAAACAAATTGTAAAATGTTATTTTTTTAAATAATTTTTATTGAAATTTTTTGTGTGTTTTCTCTTGTGTTAAGATCAATTTACAATTGGACATCGTACAACAATATCATTATAATATAAGTATAGTTAGAAGTATAGTTATAGATATATTACATAGACGTATTTCTAGATATAATTATGTTTTTGTTTTATTTATTATATATAATAATATATTGATAGATTGGCATGCTTGGACATTCAAACACGTACACAACATTTATCGATAGTTTTCTTTTTTTTTAGATAGTTTTTCTTTTGACTACATGAAAACTCTAGGAACTCTACGTAGATAGTATAGTAATATATATATGTATATGTATATGTACTCGTAAATTCGTAATGGATGCTGATACGACTCTCTATCAACTAACAGGGAGGAGGGAGTAGAGGGATATGCAGTTTGTTTTTATTAATTTTTGGAATGTCTGGAAGATTTGAAGACGTCTCTATTTACAAGTGGATAGACAACTGTCGCATTACTCGCCGGAACTAACAGAGCTGCCACAAAGTGAACCCGCCTCGAGGAGCACATGACCATTGGACATGTTTAGCGCTTGCGGAGGATAACCAAAGGCATGACTGCTCAATGGCGTGCCCGTTGGACTATCCAGATCCAGCGAGGGATTTATGCGTTTCTCCTTTTGCCGACGATTACAGAACCAAACACGCACCACCTCCTTATCCATATGCAATCGCTCCGACAATTGATTTATTTCCTCCGACGTTGGCTTACAATTATGAACAAATGCCTGTTCCAGAGCGCCACGTATTGTCGTCTCAATTGAGGTGCGTTTCTTGCGGCGACGTCCCAAAATACTTTCGGGTGTACTCGATAGATTTGTAGTCATCATCGTATTGATATTAAAGACACCGCCTGCGGATTTGGCTACACTGCTATCGGCATCCTCTAGCCATTTTTGCAGCAACGGCTTCAGTTTACACATATTCTTGAAGCTCAAATTGAGCGCCTCAAAGCGGGAAATTGTCGTTTGTGAAAAGTCATTGCCATAGAGTTTTCCCATGGCCAGACCAACGTCGCCTTGGGTGAATCCCAATTTAATGCGACGCTGCTTAAAGGTTTTGGCAAATTGTTCCAACTCCTCCAGATCGGTGGTTTCCTCCGGTGATTGCTCCAATTTGGTGGCCATAACAGCTGCCACTGTGGCGCCACTCATTGACATTGCCTTTGGCGTGCTCTGTTGCAACATGTTGCTCGGCGTATTTGGTGTCAAGACGGCGCTGCTCAGTCCCAAAGCTAAAGAATTTGGTGGCGTGCGTTGTTGCGACTGTTGGTGTTGTTGTTGTTGCTGTGCATCGTTGACACGTGCCACAGGACTCAACGATGGACTACGCAATGGAGATTTGCTCAGTGGTGTGGAATAGTGTCGAGAGATTGGCGGTGAATTGTGTTGCTGCTGCTCCCTTTGTTGCTTCAGTTGTTGCAACGCTTGGAACTGTGCCAAAGCCTGCAGCGAATTCTGCAGCAGAAATTGTGTTGCAAGATTGGGATTGGGAAATGCATCGGGCGCCAGTTGACGCACCATTTCAATGTAACTATGCAGTTGCAACTGCAACGCTTGTTGCATGTTCTCAGGGCCAAAAGCGAGTGCGGGCAGTGGCAAAGTTGTGGCGCCACCAGCTTCTCCTGCTCCTGCCAACTGTTGTGTTGCAGCCGCTGCTGCTGTTGCTGCTGCTGTAGCTGCTGCTGTTGCTGTATCTATTGCCAAACGCTTGGCTGGTGCAGAATCTTCTCTTGCCAAATTCAGCACCTCGTCCTCCCTTTCCGCATCCAATTGCCGTGCGCTGCGTTTGCGGCTCAAATTTTGTGGCGCCTCGCCTGCCGCATACAGCTCTTCGTCCTCCTCTTCCTCCTCCAGGTAGCTCTTGCCACAGTCTGCAAAGCAAAAGAAAAATAAATAAATTAGCGATATATTCTACCGTAGCTAAATATTGTATAATATATTATAATACATATATATATATATTTCCAAAAAAAACCCAAATAATTTCCATTTAAAAATCCTCCTGCTTTGGTAGGTTTCGAACTCCAGAACCACACCGCAAGAGTTCGACACTCTAAACATTGTGTCAATTGTAGTCAATAGTCGACTAACTGGCAAATTACCAGTTTCCTTGCTTCAAGTTGCTGCCTGTCCAGACTTTATATATTTCAACATTTATTTGCTTCAAATCTCCGGTTTTTATTATAATATTGCAATCAAATTTTCAGTACACATCGTAATTAAACTAAAGTTTATGTATGCCGAATTTGGAATTTCTATCTTTTAAATTGGAAGCGGTAGGGGGCGTGACAGAATTCTAAAAGAAATTTGAGTTTTGTGGAGGTCTCAGGAGTATGGTCACCAAATCTGATTACTCTAGCTCTAAAAGTCTCTGAGATCTAGGTGTTTACGTAGCAGGACAGCCGGACAGACGGGACATCGCTATATCGGCTATTCTAAAGCAAAAGGTCTAAAAAATCATTTTAACAACAATATATTTCTTTGTATTATCCATTCTTTTTTTCAGTGCAGTTCAACTATTTAATTTTTTTTTTTAGATATTTATAAATATGTTTTTCTTTTCAATTTTCCAACTCAATGAAGTTCAACTAGCCTGCGTCGCATAAATTGACCATCCCGATACCCTTCCCAACAAACGTCGCAAGTTTTCAATATTTTTGCTATTTTAAGGCAAATTTTATTCAATCTTCCAATTGAATGCCCCAATCGCTGTGTCTCGTTCGTCCTGCGGTTGCCGATAGACGCTCAAGCGGAAGGGTTTTCTGCCCAAAATAAAAAAAGAAAAACTTTTCCCCCTTTGAGCGCCTTTTTCAAAGACACAATTTCGTGCATTGCCCAAAACTCAATCATGCATAATAATTGAAAAAAATCAACGTACAACATCAGGAAGACTTTTCACTTTTGAAATCTGCGCACTGCCAGCGACAGCAGCTCAAATTTCATAATGTGTCATAGGAAAAATTTATTGATTTACAGCCACAAGAATTGTCTAAACTTAACAAGTACTTCCTGTGTTGTAAGATAATCCCTGCTAGCCATAAAAAAACGCCATTGAAGATAAATAAAAAGCTGTCTACTTACAAACTTTGAACTACAGACTAATAATTATGAGAGCTCTGTTTAAATACTCTAAATATTGTTTGTAAAAACTAAAGATGTGTTACTTTTAACTCAGATCTATTAAGTTTTATATGTAGATTCTTGTTTATTTAACTCTATATATAAAACTTTTGAAAACTCAATTAAATTGTATAAGTTAAAGTCTTTTGATATATTTTAAAATATATTTAAAGATGATTTCCCTCATCTTATCGTATTGATATAACTTTAATATATTTTCCTTTTTGTACAATTTAAACTAATGCGTTTTATTCAAAATTCATTTGCCTTTAGAGCATCTCGGTTTCAATCTGAAAATATCGATATTTAAAGTTGCACCTTACGCCATTAGACCCGTCTTATATCTGACTAAAAAAGCTTTAATTCATTTAAATGCTTTAAAATTCGCATGTAAAAAAATATCCATAGTTCTTAAACATCTTCAGCACTTCCCTAAAATTTACTTAAATTTTGTCAACAGTTGTTTTGCCTAATTTATGCAGCATTTTTGATTTTAGATCCCTTAGATAGTCAGCTCTATAATTGAATTGAATGGGGCATATACAGTTTTTGAATCTTTTATATCTTTCCCATAAATCGCAACGCACTTTACAGTTTACAGGACGCCCCGTGGCAAGAAGCAACCCCTAAATGCGTCGAGAGAGACAAGAGAGTGCCACATAGTATAGTATATGAACATGCAACACACTAACACACACTCACACACACACACACACAAATTCACACATTTGCCATTGTGTGGCATCCCGGCCAGAAAGAGGACAACACATCTGCTGGGCCAAAGACAAGCAGCATCACCTGGTTTCGAATTCTACGTCTACGCATTTGTGTATTTCGAATCAGTTATTCAGTTAGACGCTGCATGTGTCGCTTGCAACAACTGCAACACACAATAGTTATTGCTCTGGGCCAAGTTGTGCCTGCAGCAGCTTCTTGACTTTCAGTTGCAGGCAACAATGCAACTTGCAGCCCTTTGTGGCAAACCCTTTTCTACTGATCGCAAGTTTCCTGCCAATCGCAAGTTGCATTCAGAAAAAATAAAAACTCTCTCCCCATCCAAAATTGTTAAATCCTCAACTCGTGCATTTCAAATTGTTTGCAATTGTAACGAATTGTTGTGTTATATGTAAGTCCGGGGGTTGCAACCCCCGAGGAGGGAGGGTGTATTCGCATTTTACAATCAAATTTTAGACTGTGTGTAACCCTTATAACGATGCGATTTATAGTTTTTTAGATCTCTGCGTCTGCCGCTAATTATATTAGTCGATTCTTTCCGCTCACAACGACGACGAAAGTCATAAAAACAGCTGCCCACATACATTTACTACAGCATCAAAGCGTATTTTAAACTTTTGACCCAGCACCCGCATCGCAAAAAAAAAATCCAGTTGTCTAATCCCTTAACCAGCTTGCAAAATTGACAAAATGACGAAGTGACGACCCAAAGCGGCTTAAAACTATCATTTAATGGAATCTTTTAAGGCGACATAGAATATTACGGCTTAAGGAATTGCTTAACTTTTGAGTTTTTATAAAAACATCTATAGAAATTATAATAAATAAGAAAATGTTATATTTTCTATGGTATTTATTTATATAATTTGTGATCAATAGTTTACAAATCAAAACATAGGTTGATAGACAAAGAAATAATGGTATTCTTTTTCCTCAAACAATTATTTTTGTTATTATTTTAATTTAATTAAATGTTGATTAATCGAAATACACATATATACTTATTCAAAGTGTTTTTTCTATGTTGCTCCCTTAGAATTCTCAATTGGTTCTAGCAGCACAACATAGAGAACAAGCTTGGATCGTTGGGTAAGCCAGACTCAAATGGTACTGATCAGGGAGATGAGGACATCTCCTGAAAACAGCTTGTAAACTAAGTCTAGCTCCTTGTCTTTTGGCAAGTATTTTTGTGTGTCATATTGACAATAAATAAATATATAAATAACTATATAAATTGAGTGACAATAGAGATTATAAAATTGTTATAAAATAGCTAAATTTCTATTTATTTTTTATAAATTAAATATAATATGATTTGTTATATTTTCGAAGGTATTTAATATTTCAAACTATTGGCTGTTTTATCATAGTCCTGTTGAATTTTAAATATTTGTTAAATATTAAATAATTTAACACTAATTCATATATTTATATATTTTCTATTAAAATCTCTTTCAGTTAGTTAACTGAGACCTAGAAAATATACTTTAAATATGCATATTCCTTTCAATGAGTTATAAAAAGTAAAACAGCTCTATTGTTATTATAAAACCTTGCTGTGTTAAGACTACATACGAATTCTACCATAATAATTACTATATATATTATAAATACTTCCCCCACTTTTTATTTCCTTCATAATAGTTGTAAGTTTCCGCCCTGAACACCCTTTTCTCTCATTCAAAACACACACACAAAACGCCCTCGTAACGCCCCAAAAGGTACGGCACACAACACTCCAAGTGGGCAATCAACAAAAGCGTTAAAAAACCGCTGATTATATAATATCATGAGTGGTTATTGTCAGAGAAATTACCCTATCCGAAAACAGGACAATTAGCTTCACGCAACATAATCCTTCAGCATACCCGTTTTTTTCTGTGGTTAACGGAAGAGGCGTTCAATTTGAATAACAAGCGAAAGTCAACAAGTGGCAGTTAATAAATACAAAAAAAAAAGCGTAACCCTTAGGGTTACCATTAGGGTTAATGGAAGGGTAAGTAAGTGTGAGGCAACCCCTTCATTATTTGGCACACGCTTTACACACCTCAGCGCTATTCAAATGATATGTTAAACAGGAAGCAACAGTTGATTGGTTGTTGGGCAACAACCCTTCTATTTTTTAAGGGCTTCCTTTGTTGTTGTGACACATTTAAATATGCACCCTAAATAAGCGAGCTCAATTAATTTGCGTGTTAACCAATAAAAATGCAAACTCTAATTGTCAGTCAGTTTGCCCATTTGATATGGCAACCCTGTTAATTTGTGCTCTATTTAAATGAGGGTTGTCATTTAAATTTTGAAACGCACACAACGAGGAGGGTTGCCAAATGCGCGTTATGCATGTTTTTGCATAGATTATTTACAGTTTGTTATGGGAGGAGGAGTAGGAGAAGGAGGAGGAGGGAAGGTCGATTGTTTAGGGTCGCCGTTGTGTTATATAATTGTTGCCAGACAAGAGAATTTACATTTTGACAAATTGTTATTTTTGTTTATTTGCATCGTGGGTTCGACGGGGTCAAAAGTGTCGATGTGTGTGTGTGTGTGTGTGTGTGTGTGCATAACCTTTTGCATAGTATTTATCCTGAGGGTTGTTCCTCTCTTATCGTACTTATACAGTTGTTGCATAATACAATGCTCTAGGGTTGCAACTGCCCATTGTAGTGGGTGTCGGGTATTTGTGTTTGAGTTCATGGTTCGATTCGGGGAAGTTTTGCAATAAATTCTAGACGTTATTTCGTTATGGTTCAAAGTTGAAGTTATTGCATTTATAGTTATTATAAAATGTAAATTATTTAGGCAATTTTTCAGTGATTTTATAAAGTTTTTTGATAAAGTTAACATGACTGGGTCTATTAGAATTGTTTTAAGACCCTTTACTTTAAAAAAAGTAAGACCCTTTTAAAATTGTCAAAAAAGAAAAATATACAAAGTTTGGAGACAGCAACATGAGACAAGAAAACTGGTAATTTGCCAGATAATCGACTATGGGTCCATTGGCGCAATGGTTAGAGGTTCGAACTCTTGCGGTGTGGCTCTGGAGTTCGAAACCTACCAGAGGCACCATTTTTTCTAGGTTATTATACTTTTTAAAATTGATTTATTATTTATAAATCTATATAGGTTTATACTATAACTTCCCTTTTTGGAAGAATAAGTAAAGGGCCTCTCATAGTTGACCTCGACTGGTTTTGAATTATACGTAGTTCTTCTAGTTCCCCTTTAATTTACCTACCCAGCTAAAACCTTCTAATTCGCCTACAAATAATCATAATTTGAGGCAACTCACTGAGTTGCAATAGCCAAAAGCAGGCTGCATTTTAGGGGCACACTTCAGTCACGTGCGGTGGCAGTTGCAGTTGCACCTACCTACCTAAATGCCCTGCCCGAGACTCATCATTGCCACTTTTGGGGTTGCATAAAAACTATAAAATTCCTGACCCCAGAGCTGTACATAAGGAGACACTCACATCACACACATCAATAAATGGCAATGTTGTCGTCGTGGCTCGTGTGAGTAATCAATTTTGCCACAAAGTAGCCACGTTCCGAGACACGAGACCAAATGTTAAACTCAAATTCAAACCCAACTCCGAATCTTATTTCGACCCTTACTGCTATACTACTAGCTACTTTTTATATATTTTGGGACATGTCTGTTGAATATTGGCAAAGGATTACGTAGCATACCTGATAGAGATCGTAGAGGTGATGGAGGTGTCGGTGAGTTGGACATGTGTCGCAAAACTGTAAAGAAAATAAAAAAATAGAGATGCAGTTGTTAGTTGTGGTTAGTCTTTTTTATATATTTTCTACTATTTTTCAAAGGAATTCCCCCAAGCATAATAAACCCAAACTAACTGATCAAACATTGAGTTGACTATCGATTAGAGAGCAAAGGACATGCAAATGGCACGTTCTTATGCTATTTTCAGCAATGCCACTTGGTGTGGCAAGCACCAACGAGGGGAGTGTGTGTGTGTGTGTGTGTGTTGAGTGTGTGTCTGACGTCTGTCCATTTGCTTGGCTCGTAAAATGTCCATTAGTATTTACGGTTCCTTATAACGTGGCATGCAAAAATTGTACGTTGAATTCTGAGTGCTGTCCGGCGTTGTAAACTTTTTAAGGTCCTTAACTTTATGTCCGACAAATGGACACAACACAGAACACACTCAAACAAACTTGAAAACTGCGATGAAATCAGCAGGATGTGTCTTTAAAATTATACTACATAATATTGTCTTTCGATTGATTAGAACAAATTTTTGTAGATGGTGGAAAAGTTAAAGAGATTAGCTATTGTATAAATCAGTTTTTTTTAATATCATTATATATATGTAATATATATTTAATTGTTAATTTAAGCTGTATAAATTGTAATGCATTTAAAGTTGAGCATTTAAAAATTATTGTAAAAAGATTTAGCAATTTAAGGAATATTTCAGAGAATAATAATGAAATTGCAACAAATTTGAATGGTATTAAAATTATGATATAGCCTCATATCATTATTTTAATATCGTTAAAATAAACTATTATAAAATATGAATTTATATTGAAAACAGATAATTTAAAAGTTATTGCACAATGTGTTAGATATTTGCAGAATACTTCAGCAGATAATTGCAGATAATAATGAAATGGAAACGAAATGGATCCATGATAAAATGAAGTTAGAAACTTTTTAATAAATTCATATTGCAGGTAGAGTTATTAAAGAATTATTATAGAAAGACATTTAAAGCATACTTCATCTAATAATATTAAAATATGAACGATGATGGAATAATGAATAATATTAAATTCATATGGAAAGCAGAGAATTTTTAATTTGTTGCAAAATTAAAGAATATCATTTAAATTACATGTAACGATTATAAAATAAAGATAAAAATGTATATAAATTCATAATAAAAGTAGAAACTTTAAAAATGATTGGAAAAATATTTGCGAATTTTAAAGAATATTTTAAGCAATTAAAAATAAAAATGGAAACGTGGACAAAATGAAGTTGACAATGAATTTTTAAATAAATTCATATGAAATAGTTTTGTGAGCTCAAATTCGAGAAAGAGTGAGAGTACAAGTTAATGATATAATATTAATGATATAAAATCGTTAAACTACATTATAAACATTATAATATATTTATTCATCACTGTTCCTTTGGTCGGAATTAGAAATAAGTATAGTTTACTTTAAGAAGTAAAGCTTATTCTTGATCATTTTTAATTATAGAAAGTTTTTACTATTTGCTTAAAATAAAAGTGGAGTTAAGTATTGCTATGAACTAGAAAACTATGCAAAATAAATTAATTAAAAGACTTTTGCAATGATTTTAATGCTGGCATTAATTCTGAATTTATGCATTGTCGAATTCCTCTTCTAACACTTTTGCTAAAAGTAGTATTCTTTCTATTTACTGTCAAACTTATTACAAGTTATATTCTATACTATTTCCAGCACATTTCAGCAATGTATTCAACGTACTTTCATTCCTAAACCCTTGTACTGCCTTATACTATTCAAAATCCAGGCTCACACACACTCACACATTTGTACTTGTCTGAGAGGTCCACTTGATGCCCTGTGGATGTTTTTTTTTTTGTATGCCATTTTGGGTTTTTTGTTTTGCAAAGTAGATATTAAATTTATAGCTCCCCCGGGGCGTAAACAAAGTGTAGCGCATCCTTGACACACACACACACACACACACAAAAAAGTAACATATTTTTACGACAATATATTGTGGATGGAATGTTTTGGAATCCTTGTGCATAATAATGTCCAGAGCATCGCATTATAAATATACAGATTACGCCATTGGACATTGGACACTCTAGGACCAATGTGTCTCTGAGTCTGTATGTTTGTGTGGTTGGTAATGGGTTTTTGGGTTTGTTTTGGGCTTTTGGACTTATGCTGTGTGTTTATTTAGGGAGGAGGGAGTCAAGGATAAAAAGGAGGGAGGCTTAGCTGCAATGTCCAATGTCCAAGTGGCTTAACGGTGGCTCTCAACAACTGATCTGCATGTTTGACAGTTAACTAATTATGGGTTTTTTCTCCCAGTTGCCTTTTTTATGCAATTAAAAAGGCAATGGTCAGTCGTAGACACACCTACGGCTTAAATGTAATTACAACAAATTTGGCTTTTGTGGCTAAGAAAAACATAGAAAATTAAGGTTAAATTGCACGGAGGAAAAAAAGGCGCATCTTCCTTTTTTCACTTTTTTCTAACGTCCTTTTTTTTGTGTTTTTTTTTTAAAGAACATATGCATGATGTGTAAGAAAAAGAAAACCAAACGTTTTCCTTTGTGTGTGGTGAATGCAAAATACCTGAGATGAAGTCCGGTTTTTTTTTCCTTTTTTGGTACAGGTAAAAAGGACACGGAGACGGCCAGCAAAATGCAAATGCAAACAATTGTAAATGATCACACGCTCTGTGGGGAGCTACTAGAATGTGCTGCGGCATGATCAGCTGCAACATCGACAGGACAGCAGGACATCTCATGATGCCGAATCAAAACTGAAGCAAATGCCATGAAATTCAAGATCTTGATAGGGAAATTCTATGCCTAAGAAAACCTTAAAGTAGAATTCTTGGGATGCGCGTAGAATTGTGAGAGGGCGGCGTGTGTGTCATTGTAATCATCAGGCTTTGTTGCAAGCGCATCGAGTGAAAGTGAAAGCCACAGGTGGAAGAACTGTAAGAAGAAACTGCAGGTTTCCAGGTTTCTACTACTATTTAAACTAAGTTTAGACTAGCGAAAGCTTCACTTAATGTATTTTTCTATTTTTCCTATTTATTTTAATATTTTAGACTGTGAATTCACAGTTCTAAAATCAGATTAAAGCAGTTTCAGCTTGAGAAAGTAAGATTTCTATTTGAAACACCTAAACACAAGGGTTTGCTTCAAACTGTAGTTCAATTTAATATTAGCTAAGGCTTCACTTAATTTATTTTTCTATTTTCCTTATTTATTTAATTTTCAGACTGCAAGACTTTTCAATTTTAGAGAAGGTTCCACTTGATGGTTTAAAACATAGCGCAAGATTTCTGTTTGTAACACTGAAATCCAAGATTTTATTTCAAACTGTACGTCAATTTTATATTAAACAAATAAAATAATTTAATTTTGAATTGTTATCCCATTTTCCTTGAGTTTTGTACAATTGTTAAACTATTTGTTAAAAGAACTTATGACTTTTTAAGACATTAAACCTAAGATTGCGATTCAACGATTATTTCAAAAATCTATTTTACTTTTAGAATTGTTTACACATTTATCTTGATTAGTTTGTCGCCTATAAAGTAACTCAATAGCAAGATTTCTAATTTTTTTAAATAACCCTATTTATATTAATAATTTTGTTATAATTATTCCACTAATTTAAAAGAAAATTTATATAATTTTCAATTGGTTTTTCCATATTTATTGATAATTTTATGTATAGTATGAAATTTATGCTATTATTTTCTAATAGTCTCAATAGTTTTTAAATTCTACTTGATTTCTTGACGCTGATAAATTAACGCTATATAAAGTTTAACTTTTAAGGAATCTGAGTGAAGACAATAATTTAATTATTTTTATGCCACTGTTTAAAAATCAAGTAAAAATTAAATTTAACTTAGTAAAGGTTAGAGAAGTATTCTAATTATGTAATTATTTATTTCCGAACCGGAAAGAAGGGAATCGGTTTTAAGCGGTTAATAATTTTAAAGGTTAGGTTCGAAAAATTAAAAAAATACCGCAGTAAACCGGTTTTGTGTGGTTCGGTTCAATACCATCTTGCAGCCTTGACTTATAGACGTATTTGTGTGTGTGCAAATATGTGTTTGGGATGTTTAAGGACCTGACTACAGGGTCTCACTTAGTCGAGCACACTCGATATAAGCATTTCTTGCTAGTTACTTAAGTATTTGTCTGCTAATATGTGTTGGGGTGTTTAAAGACCAGACTACAGGGTCTCAGGTAGTCGAGCACACTCGATATAAGAATTTCTTACTAGTTACTTAAGTATTTGTCTGCTAATATGTGTTGGTATGTTTAAGGACTTGACTACTGGGTCTCTCATAGTCGAGCACACTCGACCGCTAGTTACTTATGCTAATTATTAATTGTATTTTGCATTTTATTATATATTCCTACATGTGTCGTGTTGTTCCTTGTGTTGTTGCAAGTGTCGCAAGCTTGCTGCCTCATTATCGACATTATCCGCAGCCTGTGTTGTTGTTGTTGCTGTTGCCGCTGCTGCGACATTTGTTGTTGTTGCTGCTGCTGCTGCTGCATTGCCATCCCACAAGCGGCGTTGCTGTTGCTGCTGTAGCACCATCATTTTTATTGTCAAATGATTTAATTTTTTTTATTATTCAATAAACAAACACGCACAAAAATTCAATTAATCACTTGCACTTTCGTTTATAGTATGTAAATATGAGAAATGTCAAAAATTAGCTAAGTATGTGTTGGTGTGTGTGTGTGTGTGCACAGAGTTGCAATTCGTCTATTTACTACTATTTTTGTTCGACAATTACGCGCTGCGTCAAATGTGAATGTAAATGTGCCGAACCGACTTCGTCGACTTGCCGAATGCAACTGAAACGACAGACGACGACGACAAACAAATGCTGCAGTTGCCTTTAGCTCCGTGCGTTTGTGTGTGTGAGTGTGAATGCTTTATGATTTGCAGTTGTTGTTGTTGCTGCTTGCTTTGCTTCTCCTTTTGCCTAGTTTGGTTTGCACTCAACACTCAACACTCTCACTCAAAACTTCAACTCAAAGCAGCAATCAACCCTGCACCGTTAGACATTTGGAGTGAGTGTGTGTGTGTGTGTGTGGAACGTATTCGTTGTCATACTGCCTGCATTCTGATTAGACTTGCTGTCATTGTGTACTATTGTCGCTGCACCTTCCCCTGCATTAGCATAGAGTGGGTTTTTTTCTTCATTTGAGTGAAATGGGTGTGGCCAACTGTGTGTGAGTATTTGTGTATGCACATGCAGTTACAGCGCTGCACGCTGCGCAGTTGCTGCTGCTCAGTTTTCTTTTTGCATATTCTCTTTGCTCTTATTGCACTCAAGTACATAGATCATAATTAAGTGCTTACACACATACAGGCATGTCCCAGGAAGTGTGTGTGTGTGTGTGTGTGTCTGTAAAGGTGTTTGCGCTTATTGGAGCTTTGTATATAGTTGTATGTATGTGTGTGTGTATATACAACTTTTGAGTAGAATGCATAGATATGCAACATATTAATACCGTTATGTACATACACTGGCTTACATCTTATGATACAATTGATTGGTAGAAAATGTTGTTGTTCTTTTAGATAGTTTATAACTATTACTAAAGGAGCTCGCTTAAATTCACTCCCTAAGTAATTCTCTTATAATTCTTTTTTCTTCAATTTTTGGGCGAAGGGGGCGTGGCATTGTGATGAAATTTTTTGGATACATCGACCTCAACATATTCATCATGTGTGCCAAATTTCAAGTCTCTAGCTGCAAAACTGCTTTGGTTATAAGCTTTTTCTTGATTTATGGGCGTAGGGGGCGTGGCACCCAAAACAATAGATAAACTTGTTCTGTCTGCAAATATTTGTAGTGCTGGGAGACCAAGTTTAAGCTTCTAGCTCTTACCATCGCTGAGATCCTTTCGTTTATACGGATGGACAGACGGACTGACAGAGCGACGGACAGACAGACTTGGCTATATGCTAATAAAAAATATATATGCTTTGTGGAATCCACCAGACTTTCTTAGAACTCTTACATATGTTAAACAAACTTCATATACCCCATAATAAACGGAATATTTCAAAATCTTTCACTTTAAATCATAAATTTTAATATTTGTAAATAATAACACACATATTACGGTTTTTAGATAGTGTTATAATTGATTTATTTCACCATCTTAACTATATATGGTAAATAACAAATTTTGAATCTCAATTTATCAGTTTATTGATTGACGCGACAATAAATCAAAAATAACAGTAGGGTTTTTATAGATAGTAATCGAGGTGTTTTAACTTTCCCCTTCAAATGTATATCAATATTTCGTAAAATAAAAATATTTTTAAATCGATTAAAGCCTCTGAAAAATTTCAAGTAATTCGTTGGAATATTTGTTTTATTGTTTTTCTTTTTTAAATTCATATTTAATTGTTCTTTAAATTATATCTCCAATTTAATTGGCAATCAATAACTTAAAGTTAAGCTATACAAATTCTAGCTACTTTCTAATTCGTCTCTGTCTCCTATACATATATATTTATCAAATCATTTTCTATATTATATATGTTGCTTTCATAATTCTTTTTCACTATCTAAGCGCACATTTATCATCTCTATTTTCAGTTTCAAATAATGCCAGGCTACAATTTAATTTCCCAACTTAAAGCCAACCCTTAAAACTCTCCGAAATTAAAGCAAATCCACAAATCGAAGCCCAAACTCACAGAAAGTAAAGAGACAGAGACAACCCCCCAAATAAAAAGAAAGACTAAAACTAGTCTCGTCTTATTTGCTTAACGCAAATTGGTATGTCATTTTAATGCATTGCAACAACAAGGACGACAGCTAGTTCCCCTCAAACTGTCCCCCCCCTCCCCCCCCTTTTGGCAATGTCCTTGTGGTCCTCATGCAAAGTGCCGTTCGTCCCTTTTGCCGTATTTTTTGATGCTGCCAAGCGTTTATTTTCTTGATTAATTTCAATGCCCAAAAACTTTGTTGTTGCCCTTTTGTGCGGTAGTATTTACATGCCACATGCCACATCTGTGTCTGTGTCTGTGTCTAACCCCCCCCGTTTTTGGCAACTGCGTTGTCTGTTTTTGGCAAATAATCAAATTGCCCAGACAGCTACGGTTCCAGGACAACAACAGAAGTAGATTTCAGTACGCCTTACTAACTGAAGATTGTTTATCTTTTGTTTCGCATTTTTCGCATGCCGAGTGACAAGTTTAATCAGGCTACGTGCATTGGCAAAGTCAAAAGGATAACTATTGAAATTAGTTAGACAGTTTTTGGTCAGTTCTGTTGGAGGGTTAGCATTCTCTAGTATTCTCTATCGATTTTTCCGTGCCCTTAAATCATTTTGGCACTTTAATGTGCGCTCAGACAGCGTCTGTTGGTTTGGTCATTGGTCATTGGCCAGTCATATCCTGGGCAGGCCAAACATTCATTTTGCACTTTTAATTAAAACATTACGCCCTATACTTGTGTGTAGCCCAGCACCCAAAAATGGGTAATAAGGGTTTTGAGTTTGTGGTAATTTATGTAGCATTGAGAAGAAGATATCTTTGATCCTGTAAAGTATATATATATATATGTTATTGATCAACAGTCTGTTTTTCTGTCTGTCTGTCCGACTATCCGTCTGTCTGTCCGACTATCCCTCTGTCTGTCCGTCTGTCCGACTATCCGTCTGTCTGACCGTCTCTCCTTATTATCACCTGCATCTCAGAGTCTATAAGAGCTACAGCAATCAAATTTGGTAACAATACTTCTATACTACTCCAAGACGTTCTCGATCAACTGTCTGTCCAACTGTCTGTCTGTCCAACTGTCTGTCTGTCCGTCCGTCTGTCAGTACAATCACCTGCATTTTTGGGACTATAAGAGTAAGAGCAACCATATTTGGTATCAATACTCCTCTAGTACTGCCATGTGTTCCTGATCAACAGTCTGTCTGTCTGTCTGTCCGACTGTCTGTCTGTCCGTCCGTCTGTCCGTATACACATCTTCATCTCAAAGACTATAAAAGCTAGAGCAACCATATTTGGTAACAATACTTCTACGGTATGCAGGCAGTTCCACATCATTTTACAATTCTGCCACGCCCCCTAGCGCCCCAACAAATCGAAAAAATCAATTTTCAAGAGCAATTTTAAAGCTGGAGCTTTGAAATTTGACACACATGATTTCTTCAACATATCTCACGTTTTCTACAAATTTCATTACAATCGGTTTATAAACAGCGAAGTTATTTAATTTAATATTGTTAGATATTAAAGGAAGCTGCGGTAAATATCATTTAAATTCGTTAAACTGTTTTACTGGGACTGTTTAACAGTCCCTGTTTACACAGTCTCTGTTTTACAGAGACTTTTACTGGCTATATAACAGTCGAGCACACTCTACTGTCGACTTTTCAACTCGGTTTTTCCTATGCTTTTCCAATTTCTTATTCGTGGTTGCAACTTGAAACAAAGGCAGCAGAAACTCCACTCATAATCATAAAATATATGCGCTGTCACCGAGGCAAGGCAAAAGGACCTGCCCCATCGTTCCACCCCCTCTTTCACCCCCTCCTTCATCCCCTCTTTCACCCCCTCTTTCACCCCCTCTTTCACCACCTCCCTCTTCTTCGATCTTGCCCTGCCTTACCACCCCTTCAGACACTTCTTAGCACGTTGCCTGCATGTGGAAAATACTCTCGGCTTCCGCTTGCAATGCTGCAAAAACTTTTCCTCTTCTTTACACATACTCACTCACTCAGACACACTCACTCACACACTCACTCACACACACACACACACACACTCACAGCTGCCCTGTCTGGCTTACAACAACAACAACAGCAACAATTCCAACACTTGTTGTAATTACTCCCCAACTTTTGGCTCAATGTCTGCGCTGATGTTTTATATGAATGTGTTTTGTGTTTATATAATAATCACATCGAAATGTTCAAGCTTATGGGTTCCCCGTGTATTTCATGCTGCTCAATACTGATTTTGCCACAGTGGCAACAGCAGAAAATATATAATAAAAATATATATAATTATATTTAAATAATATATAGTATATAAACTTATAAAGCGCAAAGTCGGTTAGAGTTTCGTTTAGCATCTCTACAACATTTTACATAATAATAAATACTTAAACTTAATAAGAATAAAAACTTAAACCTAAAGAACATATTAAAAGAAGCAGACATTGCATATAAATTAAAAAAATAATGTTAAACAAATATTGGAACATGAATTTAGTAATAATAAATAAATTAAAAAACCCTGAATGTCTAGCTTAAAATAAACTGTCAACCGACAATCTTTCTAGCACAAAATCAGAACAAATAAAGGGTCTAAAAAGAAATGTGTATCTTTGGTTTGTTTAGGGCATTGAAAAAACGCGCCAAAAAATTGGAACAAAAAAATGGAATTCGATAGGAAATCAAAGGTAAACCCCATCCAATTGTGAAATATATAAAAGAATCAATGCCCGAGGATAAATGTCCCTTTACTTCCGCATTTTAGCGCCGTCTTCCTACTTACTTACTTACTTTGTCTGTCATTATTTATTAACGTTTATTGATTTCGACTTGGACCTGGAAATCTGCCACAAAAAATCGCTGTCAAATATGCAACCCTTCGTCCCTAAAAATCGACCCAAAAATTGTAGAGAAAAAATATAGATGCATTTTCCTTGATTTCTTTGTAAAATTCGCGCCGTTTTCTTATTCTCAGTTATTCTCAGTTTTTTTTTTGGGCAAAAGAATACAAAAACGAAACGAAACTCAAGGGTAAAAATCATGAGGATCATTGTCAAGGCTTAACGAGGATCTTCCACAGTTTTAGCTGCGACGCAAACACACTTGTAGGGAAGGAAGCAACGAATCGAAGAGGGTAGCAACCCCTAAACGTAAGTATTTCAGGGTGAAACTATGCCAATAATGCGTCACTTTTTTTTTAAGTAAAAAGAAAAATAGGAAAAAACTTGTGTAATGTAGGAAAAAATAAATGAAAATAGGTAAAAAAAAATCAAATTTTTTTTTTTGCGTTGAACAATGCAATTTTTCTGGGTGATTTTTTATAGTTGGGTGCGAGGGTAAGAAAATAAAAGAAATTGCGGTTCTTTTTGCTACCGTTTGATTAACCGTGGTAACGGAATTTTGCCAAAATTTTCTCACAATTTCTCACAATTTTTTTCAGAGATTTCTTAGGCGCCATTTTGTTGCACCCCTTTGTTTGGTTTTTTAACCCCCTCCCTTAGTTAAAAACTTATATGCAAATTACATTTGTATTTATTACTCCATTTTTTTATTAAAACAAAATGTATATGCCTAGGCAAATGGGATTTATAGCTTGTAAAGCGGTTTTATTGGATTTGTCATTGCCACCCCTTAAAGTCCTCCCCCTGGGCGAACTAAATTGGCCATAAGCTGCTCAGGACCTGGCACAGTTGGTATTGACACCAGTTCACAGTGAGCTTTATTTTCACGTTCCTTTTCTTTCACTCTCTTTTTTTTTTCTATTTTTTTTTTATTGGGGGTGCGTTTCATGTCAAAGGTTAGACACATGCAATTGTGGTTCTAAGGACGCCCCAGGCAGCCGCAACCACCCACTGAAAAGTGGTTTTAAATTCCATTAAATAAAGTTGTTAAGGTCTTTCGGTTTTTTGTCTCGCACTTTCACGCATATTTTCATCGTACTTTTGTAAAATTTATTAATATTTTAGTGATTTCAAATGGAGTTTAGATGTTGCTTGGGGGTGTTTATGTGTGGGCAACAAGGACAAGGTAGAATATATATGATATAATGTGGCGTGGATTCGGATTTCTATTGTGTATTGTATTAAGTGGAGTGCTAGTAATTGAGTCAGAGGTTTTTTTACAGGGCGGGGGCGGAAAATGGTTGTATTTAAAGGTAGTATTTGATTTTCTTTGACATCTATTTAAGTTAAGTTAAGTTTAAAGAACGAGTGCAACATGATATGTATAGTTTCCAATGAAGAGCTTTCTCAATTTTCTTTGAGATATATTTAATTTAAAGGTCTTAAATCAAATTATTTTAGAAGCATCGTTTTACATATCTCAACATTTTGGTTGGAACTACGACTTAAAATCCATTCTTCAATGTAAATCAAAGCTCAAAGGTAATTCAATAAAAAGTAGCAACTTTTGTGCGTGTTTTGAAATTTTAAGGAAATTAAGAAAATTTGTTTTAGCAAATATTATCTTTAAAGCAATGTAAATAACACTTATAGTATAATTTTATGAAGTTGAATTGTTATATATTAAATAGAAACAAGTCAAGATTGTCTATCTGGTTGAGAGCTTTAATTCCACATCTCGTTATGTCAAATATCAAGAGGGAACCAATGAATTTACTAGTTATAATAACGTTAGTATAATTAATAAGTATACAGAATATAAATCAATTAGGATACTAGGAAAATTAACTCTTATTATACCCTGTGGGGGCATATTAAGTTTCTTAAAAGTATGTAACAGGCAGAAGAAAGCGTGGCCGACCCCATAAAGTACATATAGTCATGATCAGCATCAATAGACGAGTTGATATAGTCATGCCCGTCTGTCTGTTTGTCTGTCTGTCTGTCTGTTTGTCTGTCCGCCTGTCTGTCTGTCCGTCTGTCTATCTGTCTGTCTGTCTGTCCGTCTGTCTGTCTGTCCGTCTGTCTGTCTGTCCGTCTGTCCATCTGTCCATCTGTCTGTCCGTCTGTCTGTCTGTCTGTCTGTCCGTCTGTCAGTCTGTCTGTCTGTCCGTCTGTCTGTCCGACTGTCCGACTGTCCGACTGTCTGTCTGTCTGTCCGTCTGTCTGTCCATCTGTCCATCTGTCTGCTTGTCTGTCTGTTCGTCTATCTGTCTGTCTGTCCGTCTGTCTGTCTGTCTGTCTGTCTGTCCGTCCGTCCGCCTGTCTGCCTGTCTGTCTGTCTGTCAGTCCGTCTGTCTGTCCGACTGTCCGTCCATATGAACGTAAGGATCTCAGAGATGCTTGCCATATGCTACTATACGAATATTGTGCTTAGTTGCTCAGCTACTGCTCTATTTAAAGTCAGAGCAGTAGCCGGAACAAAAGTTTAACTATACAAAATAGCATAGCATTTCCAAAGCCTGATTAAATGCTTTCAAATCAATATTATTTTATTTTTGTAAAGTAATTTCTAGAGGCAGCGAATATTTAAATTGTATTGTCTTAACACAAAGTTAAGTTATAATTCAAACACATATATTTTGCTAGCCAGTGTTGTCATACTACAACTAAAATCTGTACTCTTGTTAACCGGTGTTATCATTAAAGTTGGCAATTGACGCTTAGAAGCAACACGGCATCAATTAGCAAATATATAGAGTAAAGGGAAGCAGGTAACACACAGACAGAGACTTACCTTTGTTCGTTGTTGTTGTAGTTGTTGCTGCTGCTGTGGGGCTGCTGCCAGGGTTTCCAACGCAACGTTGGTGTTGACCATTTGGCTGCTGTTTGGCAGGCTCGTAAATATTGTACACCTCCTTCTGGGAGGAAGAAGTGGCAACAACAACAGCTTGTGGCTGTGGAGTTGTTGCTGCTGCTGTAGCTGTTGTTGCTGCTGCTGCTGTTGTTGCTGCTGCTGTTGTTGCTATTGTTGCTGCTGCTGCTGTCGTGGCATTACCATCATAGACGACACCATGCCAATGATTGTTATGGCTCGTCGACTCCAACTCCAGTTGCTCCTGCTGCTGTTCGTCCTTGTTGTTGTTCACATCCTGTTCCTGTTGCTGTTGTTGCTGTTGCTGCTGCTCCTGTTCCAGTTCCTGCTCCTGTTCGTCTCGCAGTTGCTGCTGCTGCAATTGATGCTCGCGTATGAGACGATCTCGTTCGTGAAAATGACGCACAAATAAATGTTCGCCATTGTGGCGTGGACGTGTGGCAAGTGCGGCTGTTGTTGGTGGCACGTTTAAAGCTTGTTGCTGTGGGGTTAATGACTTTGTCGCATACAAACAGGCATTGGAGCTGGCAAATGTCTCTCTCGGCAGACTATTAATTAATGTGCCCATTGTGCTAGCCACGCCCCCTGCTCCTCCTCCTCCAGCTGTTGTTGTTGCCACGGGCTGCCTTTGTTGTTGCTGCTGCTGTTGCTGCTGTTGCTGATAATGATGTTGAAACATGATTTCATGCAATGGTATCAGAAAGTCCGGCAGCGATTTATGCGCTTTGACGGCTGCTGTCGTTGGCATTTCCATGCCAAAATATGGCAGACATGTCTGTGTTTCCACACCCACCCCCACCCCCAACCCCAACCCCATGCCCACCCCCATGTCGACGCCTATGCCCGTAAGGAATGGTGGCAAGGCTTGACTGCCTGCCACATAGGAAAGCAGTTCGTTGTCCTTATTGTTGTTGTTATTATTATTATTATTATAATTATGATATCCGGTGCGTGCATCGGTGGGCCTCAAATACCAGGGATTCAGCATTGTTTTCGTACGACAGCTTGATCCATTTGGCGGCGGCGCTATAAATCAAAGAAATAATGGGTAAAAAATGGGTAAAAAAAAGGGTAAAAATTACATGAAAACGATTGCATTTTTATAGACACCAAAAATGAAGTGAGAATTTGTTGTTTTCTACACTAAAATGGAAAAGTTCTGGCATGTGCTAAAGGGTTGCACATTATCATTAACAACAGCCGGTACAGCCCCTTGCCCCACACCAACCCCGGCAGAGTTGTTATGTCACTATCAATTACTCATCATTTATTGCTACGCCTTTTAGGCCTTGTTTAACCCCCCCCCCCGGTAAGTTAACTCACCCTCATTTTCAAGGGGGTTGGCAACGCCATTTTTTAATGTTTAATCAGCACGGATCATCATTCGATTCGTTTATGACTTTGATTGATTATCAATCTGTATATAATTTTTAGATTTCAAAGCATTTATACACAATTTCCGCAAACGAAATCTGAACATTTGCACAAAGTGTGGGCGTTGTAAGCGATAGGCGTGCCGAGACACGCCCTCTTTTGAAAAAAGTGACGTAGTGTAACTCTATTAAAGTATTGTTTGATCGGAGTTGGAATATTGATGGGTGATGACCTTTCATATTTATTAAAGGGAGAATATGTCGCTGTTTAGAAAGTAAATGTCGTGAAAGCGAAGGGATAGCAATGAAAAGAAAGGGAAAAATTATAGAGAGAGTGTAGAGTCATACCTAAAATTTTATTATTTAGTTAATATCAACGTAAAATGTTGAGAATTGCAAAATTGTACACTAAATTAAAGAGACGCAAATTGTGCGATAGATAAGAATAAAATATATCTTTTATAATATTTTAAAATAATTAAAATAAAAGATTTTTAGAGTTACTTCCTTGAATTTTACCTTTGGTTGAATTAATAATATCTTTTATATTTTAAGAAAAAATTATGTTGCTTTCTAAAGATGAAAATGCCGTGAAAGCCAAGGAAAAGTGATTAAAAATAAAGGGAAAATGATAGAGAGAAAACTGTCAGACTTATAACTTTATATTATTTAGTTTATTTCAACATAAAATATATTCTATATTTAAGAGACGCAAATTGTGCGATAAAAATAATTATAATAATAAAAAATGTCTTAAATAATATTTTAAAATAATATTGAGAGTTTAATGGATAATCAAAGATTTTTAGAGTTTTTTTCCTTGAATTTTGCATTTGGTAAAATTAATTAAAACTTTCATATTTTAAGGGAAGAATATGTCGATTTTTAAAATGGAAAAAAGAGTTTAAAAGCGCTGGAAAAGAGATGACGAAAAAGTAAAAAAAAATATATATATAGAGAGAAGAATCATACATAGAATTATATTATTTCTTTTATTTTAACATTAAATGCTTAGAATAGAAAATTAAATGCTAAATTTAAGATAGCAAATTGTGCCATAAATAGATATAGATAAGAATAAAATATATAGAATATATATATTTTTGAAATCGAATAAAACGAGATATATTATGAATTTTGGCATATAGGGCGAGCATCAAGCATCAAAATTTGATATTGGTAATTTTGGGGCTTGAATATGCTTTCGTCACTAGACTTTTACTTCGTGTAGAAATTTGATATTAGTAATTTTGGGGCTTGAATAGGCTTTCGTCACTAGACTTCTACTTCGTGTAGAAATTTGATATTAGTAATTTTGGGGCTTGAATATGCTTTCGTCACTAGACTTCTACTTCGAGTGGAGGTTTTTTTTTGGGGCTTAGATTAATGGACAATTCATAGACTTTTATTAGAGTGGATTTTGCATTTGGTAGATTTAACTAAATAATTTAAAGAATAGACTCTTTAAGCTTAAGAGTTAATTTTTTTTTCCAGCGCTTAATATGATTATTAAATTATGATTATTAATTATACAAAATATCTCCTATTAATAAGGCAATATATTCTTAAATAAAAGTAAATAAATACATTTAGTGAAAATGGGCAAAAATATATATTTATAAATTTTATTATAATATATAAACATATTGTATATAAAAAGTGCTAAGTTAATAAAAATATTATATAGACAAGAACTAATTGCATTTAATATTACTGCAAAGTTAAAAGGCTTGTTAAGGAATATTTGAACTCCTTTTGCCGTATTTCTTTATATTATTCAGCACATATTTTTGTGAATAATTGTTTTAATTTTAATTTAATATCCCTACTTCTTTCAAAACATAAAATTGAGCATTTTTTAATTAAGTTTCAGGCTGCGTGAGGTCTTATTTAAGATAATCGAACAAAATATAATAAAAACGTAGAAACTGCCATAAAAAAAACCGAGCAAAAGATAGATGTTTGCGGGAAAAGTAAAATTAAATGCGAAAGGAATAATTGAAAGTCGTTAAAAAAGAAGAAGAAGGGATCTTTAGGCAACGCAATGCTGTCACTTTAGCTGCCCCCGCTGTCGGTTTTTTGTTGTTGTTGTTGGTTTCAGCTCGGTTGCAAGTCTAATGTGTTTGCCAGCCGGTGCATGCAACAATGGCACAAAGGATAAGGTATAATGCCGCAATAGAAATCAAAGCGCATATAAGAAAGCAATAAAGACAGGACACGGCACCAGGTAGCAAGGGGCAAGGGGCAAGGATGTCGAAAGGATGCGTGTTAATCGCCATGTTGCAGGTAAAGTAATCGCAATGTAACAATGCCAAAAAAAAGTAGAGAAAAACCCAGAGAAGGAAATGGGGCAGGGGAGCTGCTTAACCTTTGTTGGCGCGCTCGATTTGGTTGGCACAGCTTGCGTTAAGATGCCAGCCAAAGGATGCAACAAATTGAGCCTGAAAAAAAAGGATTTAATGCTCAGTTTTTTAACAATTGCCAAATGTGGCTTGTGGCCGTGTGGCAGCTGCTGCTGCTGTTGCTGCCGCTGCTGCATCCTGGCAACTGTCTAAGCAATGGAAAGTAAATGCAGCCTGCCACAGGAAACTTTCACCTTTTGCTCCATCTTTCAACAAAAAATGTGGCCTTATGGCCACGTTTGAATGCCATTCACCTTTTGACATGGCACATGCATTGACTGCCTTTGACAGGCATTGAAGCGTTGTCGTTTTGCAGTAATTAGAAGAAGTCAGCTTTCGTTGTAGCCACGCCTACAAATGAAATGGAATCACTTTCCCTTCAGTTTCATTTTCATAATCCTTGCCACACTTCCTTGTCAACGCAGCTGCCTTGCTGCAAATTTCCTGTCAACCCCCCATGAAAAAGACCAGGGGAACCCTTTTTTTTTTTGCATCTTTAAGATGTGTCGCGTGTCAAACACACGACCTAAACCCAAACCTGACCCTCAGGAAGGCAAAAAAGGGTTAAATGTTAACTAATATTTTTCCTATTTTCCTAAATTTGTTGACGTCGCTTGGCATCGTTTTGATTTCTAGGTCACTCGATGACTTCCTGTCTCCAAAAGTATTTCATATTTTCGCTTTTTGTTCTAGTCGATCATAAATCAACGACATATATAACATAACATATCTCTATTATAACATCTTTGAAAACCTGCTAGCCTGCTAAATGTAGATCTACGCACATTATTCAAGTTTTACAGTATTTGTAGACACTTTACTTTCAAAAAGTATAAGGTTCTATTAAGTTTGTCAAAGAAAATGTACGTGAAAGGTCTAAGATAGTCTGACAGACCACATAAAGTATATATATTCCTGAGCAGGATCAATAGCCGAATCGATATAGCAATGTCTGACTGTCCGACTGTCTGTCTGTCCGTCTGTCCTGCTGTATGAACACCTAGATTTTAGCGACTATAAGAGCTAGAGCAACCACATTTGGTGACAATACTCCAGAGGCCTCCACATAGGTAATGTCTGCTTTAGAACTTTGCCACGCCCCCTTGCGCCCCCCGACAATCGGAAAAATCCGAATAACACAAGTAATTCAAAAGATACAAGTATCAAATTCGGCATACATAAAGTTTAGTTTA
>OY282580.2:922500-1000000 GCA_958299025.2 Drosophila histrio | reverse complement strand
TATGGATTTTCCAGCTGTTCTCAAATACGCAGGCATTGGCAATATTGTAGGGCATGAAATGGTGGCCCATGGTTTTGACTCGTATTGTTACCAATTCAATTATGATGGTAAGAAAGTCAATTGGTGGTCAACGGCCGCGTTGCGTAACTTTAAGGAACGTTATCGCTGCCTGGAGTCGCAATATAATAAATATATTCTTTTTGGCGTACAGACAAATGGCACATTGACATCGGGTGATAATATAGCCGATAATGTTGGTGCTCGAATGGCTTATTACGCCTATAAGCGACACATTGACAACAGGGCGTGGCAGGAGAAACCGCTGCGTGGCATTGACTTTACAAATAAACAACTATTTTTCCTGAAATTCGCACAGACTTGGTGTACGGGCAAAAGTAATGCCTATAAGTTGAACAAAATGCGAAGTGATGTTCATGCCTATGAGGAGTTTCGAGTTGTTGGCACTCTCAGTAATATGCCCGAGTTCAGTGAGGCCTTCAATTGTAAACTGGGCACTGAAATGAATCCCCTGAAGAAATGTGTTGTCTGGTAGTTAATAAAGTTAAGATTGTAGAGTGAAAAAAAGGATTTTACAGAGTTTTTTAATGGGTTGAAGAGGGGAGAGGGGAAGTGTTTGGAAATGAGTTTAAATTGGCAAATGGATTTGGAGGAAAAAGGATCTATTGTTCCACTAAAAGGAAGATTGTTCTGAATGGAAAGTAGATCATTTGAATGTCCCAACAAATGGAAGATAATTCTGAGCACTGTTTATTGATGCTTCTATAAAGACAGTTTAACAATCAAATGTCTTACTAATTGAATTTCCGCGTTGATGGATTTTTGAGCAATGTGTATTTATTATTTATATAAACTTTCATAATAAATATTATTTTGAGACTTATAATATTATTTATACCATATTAATTACTAAACGATTCTTCGCTTAATCTGAGTTGTGATCTATTTAAATCAATGAAGTTCATCTTACTAACTGAATATCGGCGTTGAGAGATTTTTAAGCAATATTTATATGAACTGTCTTTATAAATATTACTTCTAATATTATATTCCATATAATTATTAAACGATTCTGTGTTTTAATCTATTTTAGTCAATGAAGATCACTTTTATCTCTGTGTAAGATCACTTCTTATTTAAATTTAAGCGATAGTCTTAAGAGATTTATTCGATTCTGCAATTAATCTGATTTAATTTGTTCCATAAATGTGTACGATATTTTTAGACCCTTTACTTTAAAAAAGTAAATAGGGTCTATTAACTTTGTCAAAATGTGCGTAACAGGTCGAAGGAAGTCCGGTAGACCCCATAAAGTATATATATTCTTGATCAGCATCACCAGCCGAGTCGATATAGCCATGTCCGTCTGTCCGTCTGTCCTGCTGTCCGTCTGTCGTGATGTATGAACGCCTAGATCTCAGAGACTATAAGAGCTAGGGTCACCAAATTTGGTGACAATACTCCTGTGACCCCCGAAAAGGTCAAGTTTGTTTTAGAATTTTGCCACGCCCCTCCCGCCCCCAAAAATCGGAAAAACCCGAATAACTCGAGTAATTTAAAAGATACAAGTTCCAAAATCAGCATACATAAAATTTACTTTTCTTTCAATGCGTACTGAAAATTTCATCAAAATCGGACAATAAACACCGGAGATTTGAAGCAAACAAATTATCGAATGTACAATGACAGGAAATGTGCAGGAAATGTGCAGATATGTTAAGATTAACATTTGTATGTTAAGATTAACATTTGTATGTTAAGATTAACATTTGTATGCTAAGATTAACATTTGTATGTTAAGATTAACATTTGTATGCTAAGATTAACATTTGTATGTTAAGATTAACATTTGTATGTTAATAATTCAAGTGTAACATAAGCGATTATATTTAATTAATCGGAAACTAATCTGAGCAGCGTCAAATTTATTTAGGTTTATATATAAGTCTGTAAGTTTGTAACTGTTATTTCATTGTTGAAGAATAAGTAAAGGGTCTCTCATAGTCGATTTCGACTGTAGCCTTTCCGACTGGTTTAATTTATTTATTTATAAGATTTTGAATGTTTGATCTTCACAACTAAATTAGAATCCATTAGTTATTTATATATTGAGCTTTCACATTCTTTAACTAAATTCATTATTGATTGATTTAGCTTTTATTTAAGTGATTCGTTAGAAAAATAAATAATTTAGTCTAAAATATCACAAATAATTCTATAGGCGATCAATAAAGAATGTTAAATTATTGGTATGAGTTGCGATATATATGAATTTTTATGTGTCGGTATTTGATGAACATTTTGTTTTAAAAAAAATATCATCACATAGATTATTTACGGACAATACTTTTATATTTTAATTTTAAAATTTTATTATATTTATAAATAAGAAAATACTATTTAAATGGCTTTTAATATAAAATTGTATCCATTTATATAATATATTTAAATAAGTGACGATCATATATATTTATTATATATCACTTATTGTGTGATATTTATATTTATTTATGTAATAGTCTTCAGAGCATGCGTAATTTAATTAATTTGTTAGTCTGAGTTGGTGAATGAATATTAGAAAAATATCGCTGTCTCAGATTACAACGATAACTAATTTATCCCGATCATCTAGCATGCAGAGATAATTATTTAGTTATTTATTTATTGAACTTTAAGACTCTTAAAATGAATTAATTATCGATTAATTTACCTCAGAGTTAATTTATTCAATTAATAAATATCACAAAGTCTTCTACAAAGATCAATAGATAGATAGAAAGACTGTCTACTTTCTTATAATATTTTAGATATAATTAGTCATTGGACTAACTATAACTATAACTATAAATGAATAATATTTCTTGCATAATTTTAAAGATATTTATATTATTATACTTTATATATATATTATATATATATATTATTATACTTTATATATAATACTCAAATATCGTTTAGTTAGAAAGAACGTCCACTGGTAATTCAATTTCGTTAATAAAAATTGCAAATATGTTAATATAAAACTAACTTAAAGAAAGTCTGTGGCATATTATATTTTATGACTAATATTATATACTTTTTAAACTATTCTAATTATAAAAATTATTAAATTAAATATAATTATATATTTACTTTACTAGAATGATCTTTTAATAGCTGTTAATGATATCTGCTTCCAAAGATCTAAAACACAATTTCAGGCTGGCAATTTTCATTCCTTTGACATACAAAAGACAAACTAAAATTGCAACGCCCACGTGAATATAATGAAATAGGTAAGACAATTGTCTAGAATTTAGTACAGCTGATGATGACTGACGATGATCTTATATAGATCTTCTTAGAGAATAAGAACTAATTGATTTTAAGCAGAACCTGCAGACGTTGTTCGGTTCTCTTAATATTTGTCTTTGACTTTGAACCGGGCTGACACCTTTCTCATTACGAATTAATGGTATTTGAAACGAACAAAAGACAGAACAATGCTGGGTAAAGAAAAGAAAGTCGCCGGAAAACTACCGAAAAGGTGTAGAAAGTGAGGTGACAGTGAGGTTCAGGTGATCGACAAAGATGAGAGCAAAAAAAAGAAGGAAAATAAACAGTTTTACTATCATTAGTCGAAGGATCGAAGTCAAGCAAACGAGAACGTACTGAGAATAGACAAAAGTCAGCAGAAATAATACAAATAAAATAGGCATGTTGCACGTTGCACGTTGCACGCTGCGCCTGTTGCATACGAAATGATCTACGTTTCCATGTGTTTGTTTAAGGATCTACAACTGAGTTTATCTATCTTGTCTGTCGGCCTAACGGATTTTCATGCATTTCTTATGGATTTTCGGCGCCAGGTCTCTTATTAGCCTTAATGCCAGGTAGCAAAAAGAGTAAGAGGGCCAAAACAGCAACACAGCAGGACTGCAACTGACTTGTCTGACTTTGCTCATAATCTGCATTGCCATAGATCATTAATTTTACAGTTTTTATTTTTCTTGACTCTTGCTCAAAATGCAAACTATCTAGGTGGTCTACACTTTTCTCTCCGCTTTCCTCTCAAATTGCAAATCTTCAATTATTTAGCTGGGGGGAAAATGCAAGTGCACTTTCCCACTTTATCTCATAATTGCATTTTGTGTACTACCCAGTCAAATTAGCCAAGATGAGCGACCATTTGTAATCTTTTAGCCCCAGCAGAAGAAGAAGAAGAAGACTGACTGTCTTTGACTACAACTAAGACCTAGGATCAGGTTCATCTTCTGCTTTTGTGCATTGAGCGCATTAATTTCATTTATGTAAACCATTGGGAACAAACCATTGGGCTTGTCTTTTAATATGAAAGGCGTAGACCGCGTAATAAAAAATCAACTTGCCGAACGAAGTTGAAGTCGAAGTCGAAGTCGAAGTCGGTGTGCACTGAGTGGGATCCGTTCGTGCAGCAATCAGGTCTGTGTTGGGCAAGAAAACAGGGTTGCCAGGTAGACTTAAGACTGGTAAATTTAGTAAGCATTAGCTTTGATGAAATATACTTAAAAATAATTAAAAGAAGTTAAGCAAAGGCTTTGAAATCAAAGTGAAGCGTGTAAACGTTTATTGGCAGCGTTAAGATGTCTTTAAAGATTTTAGTAAGATTTTTCCCAGCAAGCATTGGCTGTTAAAAATATCAAGTCGAGCTAAAGGAAGGTGGGAAGAATCCATAAATACATATTAACAGCGACTGAACTGTTAACGTCACACTGTTAACAACGGAGTATTGTTTAATTGATTATAATTGCAAATTATTAGTATGTAGTACCTTACTTAAAAAGCAGTTGCAAAGAGTAATGTAGAGGCTCAGAAATGAAAGCAAATCAATCACACTGTCAACAGAAGGAAAATCTATATGTAAATGCCCATTAACAGCGTCTGCAGTGTTAACGTCACACTGTTAACTTTGGAGTATTATTTATCTGCTAAGATTCGCAATTAACTGATAATTGCTTATTTAATTAATTGATTGATTGTAGTAGTTTATTAAGAAAACAATTTAAAGGAGTTAAACAAATGATTGGAAATGAAAGCAAATCAATCACACTGTTAACAGGAGCAAAGTATATAAATGCATATTAACAGCGTCTGTAGTGTTAACGTCACACTGTTAACATTGGAGTATTACTTGTCTGCTTAGAATCGCAATTAACTGATAATTGCAATTGCAAACAATTTAAGGGAGTTAAACAAATGCTTAGAAATGAAAGCAAATCAATCACACTGTCAACAGGAGGAAAATCTATATGTAAATGCCCATTAACAGCGCCTGAACTGTTAACGTCACACTGTTAACATTGCAGTATCATTCCACTGTACATAAATTGTCTGTAATTAATAGCAAGCAATTGATATGAAGCAGAATATAAGAAAAGAGTATAAATAAATTATACTAAACAATAATAATATATGTAAATATAGACACAGATATTAACAGCGATTGTTGGGGTCAGTAACATTTTGACAATTAACTACTATAAATATAAAGAAATTGAAGCGATGAACTGTTTTTAACCAGATTTAAAGGCAAAAACTAATAAATAAATGAATAAACCTTAATGCTAGTTAAAAGTATCAGCACTGTTATTGTCACTATGTTAAAAACAACATTCCATGGTAACATATCATGTTATAAATTTAACTTTAATATCATATCCATTTTACTACTTAATTTGTAGACTTCCTTAATTAGCAGAGAAATGTTAAAGAACTCAGCTTTAATTATTGGGTGGGGCAAAAGATATGTAAGATTGATAGACAGTTACTTATAAGGAAAAAGGAAAAATGTAAATGTGACGCTGTTAGCGATGTTAGCAATGTTAACATAGATCATAGTCAGTGTACATACAATGTATGTTCTATGTTAACAGCGCGCTGTTTATACACACATATATTAATATGTAGCCCAACTTACAGAAAGAGTTTCCACATATATATTTAAGACTTTAGAGCTTCTGCTTGTGACTCGACAACTCTGGGCTGGGCGACTATTGTATAAACAGCTTGCCAAAACCATGTTACCATAATTACATGCAGAAGAGACTTTTAAGACTTGGCTGGCTTCCGCCGCAGTCGCAGTCGCCGTTGCCGTCGCCGTTGCCGTCGCCGCTTAGCCAAAGTCAGCGCAATCCGCTTCCTGACACCCCCAACAACCAAACAACCAAAGGCGGCTCATCATCATCCTCGGAGCTGCAACAGAAATTGAACAAATGGGCGTCACGGCAGCTACAGACTGTGGGGCATGGCATGGCAAGGGGGCAGTGGCAGGGGCAAGTACCAACTACCAACTACCAACTACCAAAACAGTTGCGATGGTGTTCATGGTGAATTATGAAAATCGTTGCGAAATTAAGTTAAGAACGGCAGCCACGAAATCAACTGGAAAAAAAAGGTTGAGGCTTTGCCTTTATTAAATGGAGATGATCAATTTAAATATTTTGTTGTTGTTGTTGTTGTTGTTGCAGAGATTGTTCTTGTTGTTGTTCTTGTTGTTGTGCGTGAGTCTGAGTTGAAAACAGAGTCGGCAACTTGCCTGCATTCTCATCTTGATGCAACCTGCTGCTGCTGCTGCTGCTGCTCCTGCTTCTTTTCCTGCTTCTTTTTCATCTACCCCTTCCATCTGCGATTTGTATAAAAAATGTGCTTCATTTTATTTGGACGCTTCGTCCGCCTTCGTTTGAGTAAACGCCCCACAAAAAAAAATTAAAAAAAAAAAGAAAAAAAAAGAATCCGCGCCCAAAATGCGGCAAACAAATCGCATATGGATCGTTGAATCTCTAGAGACTTTGACTGGGTATTTCCTTGGTAAACTCCGCGACTTGAACTTGGCTTCTGCATTTGCTACAAACTTCGTTTAGATATTTTCTTATGCTTTTGTTATTTTTGCAAACGATTATCTAAATTGCATATGAAATTATTTTAATTAAAAATCGAATTTTGTTGCCTGAGTTCGCTATCGGTATTCACGGAGTTTTCTTGGGTTTTTCATTTGGTTTCAAATTGTTTACGCCTACTTAAAGAACTTGTTGTTGTTATTTAACATATTGCATATTCGATGGGAAAGTTCGTCTTTCTTTTGATGTGCATTGAGCCTTTAATTTGACGCGATTAAAATGATATTAGTACACGGTTTTTATATGGTCACATATGTTGTATACCATGTTGCATGCCCCTCAATTGATGAAGGTGTGAAGTTGAAGAAACGTCAGCTGTGCGCTCCTTGATCGTGACCATTTCTATGCTGTTTATTGATTAATGATCCATTATTTGGTTATATGTGTATAGAGCGTACTATTAGTGACTCCCCTTCTCTATATCTATCTCTCTCTGTTTCTTCCCTTTGTTTTCTATATTTAGTTCTCTGTACATGGATAATTAACGCCTTTCCGGTTGTTGTCTCTTATGTAGTAATTCTGGGACAGTTTCGATAGGAAATGCAACTGGTCTTAGGTGGAGAAATAATTAAGGTAAAACCAAAAGAAGGTTCTTGATATATGACACTTAAGTTTAGAGTTTGGATAGTGAGGAAAAAAGTTAGAAAATTAAAAAGCTCGACGCTGTTTTTTCCAATTTTTGTATGTGTTGATTTCTAAATTCCCACAACTCTTTTAAGCCAAGTTCTTAGACTTACAACTAATATAACTTTGCCAAAACAATATGAGAATGCTAGTCTATGAGATATAACCTGTTTGGGACACTTTAAAATACATATATCTAAAGAATTTCAGATTGATAATGTTTGATTTTTTGTCTGTTTTAATTTGCTCGACTGCCAGATACTCTGCTTTCTTTTAGAGACTTAAATATGTAGATCTATAAATGATTAACTTCGCAGTAAACGCATTTTCTAGTCTCCCAGCTGTCTATAACAACTTATTGAAGAGTAATTAATAGTACTCGACTATGAGATACCCAGCATGGCGATATTCTTACACGTATAGACTCTTAGATTCCCTGGATTGACTGGTAAGCAGTTTTGATAGACTTTTAATCATAACTACTTTGTTATAAATAAATGAGTCAGCACTTCGCTTCTCTTTAATAAGTCTAATAAGCATGGGCGTAGCCAGGTATGGGCAGGGGGGGGCAGCTGCCCCCCCCCTAGAGCCCATTAATTTAAGAAAAATGTTGAATAGATACAATAAATCATAATAGTAAAAATATATAATAAATCAAATTTCCAAAACAATTGAATTATTGTTCGCTTCATGACGGTATTCAAGCCAATTTAAGGAGAAAATATAGCCACAAGCTGAATCTAGCTGTTCATCACATAAATGCGGTTTCAGAAATAGGAAATGTTATTGGAACTATACAAGATTAAGTAATTAACTTTTTTCGGGAATCAACAACACGTGGAAATTATGCTCCTAATATTCCACGCCTTTGTAAGACTAGATGGTCGGTAAAGACTAACAGAAAATGTTCCGAACATGTTTCTGAAATTGTGGATGCACTAAATAGTTATATTGAAGATAAGGAAACCCCGGCAAATCATAGTCTGTATACCAGTATAATTCTGCGGCGACAAAGTCAGCGTTATTCTTTGCAAACATTATGCAGAAAATGTTAATAGGTTTTATTACCATTGGTCAGCACATTGAATATATATTACACGTCTTAATAATGTTCACATTAATGCAGGAGAATCCACTGAAGAAATTATTACCAAATCGCGCATATTTACAGACGATCCAATACTAGACATGACACTGTCACGTATTACTGGAAAACAAAAAAACATAATTAATTCTCCTGCAGTAAATGAATAGGAATACTGTCGAAATTTTATAATTTGTCGCTTTCCAAATTGCACCCATAGTACGAGTATCAGGTTATATACTCTTATAAAATCTCGAACCATTTAGAAAAAATGTATAACCTAAATGTCGATAGGGAACTCACTCTTTGGTACAATCTTCGGAAGATAAAGAACTTGACCGAAAATAATTCAAAGGATATTGAGCTTGTAGAAATATTAATAAATATATTTATATTTGGAACTGTTCACTATTTAAAACAGCGACTATGAAGCCTTCTTTTAGTTCTCTTTGTAAAGCCAAGACGCGGCTGAGGAGCTCAGTACGGCAGGAAAGACTTTCCGGGCTATGTCTCATGAGCGTGCATAGGAAAATCGACAACGAAAATCGTGAGAAGATTCAAAAGAAAACAAGTTTGCCACAAATCCAAACCGTTTATTATTATAGTATATAAATAATATGTTTTTTTAACTGAAAATATATTATAAAAAAAAGTAATTGCTGCCCCCCTCTGAATCACACCCTGGCTACGCCCATGCTAATAAGTCTATAGACTCCAAGTAAGTTATTAATGGTTTGTAGACCTTTTACTTTAAAAAAGTATAAGAGTCTATTAGGTTTATCAAAAACAAAATGTGCATAACAGGTCGAAGGAAGTCTGGCAAACTACATAAAGTATATATATTCTTGATCAGAATTTGCAGTCGAGTTGATATAACCATGTTTGCATGTCCGTCTGTCCGCCCGTCCATCTGTCCGTCCGCCTGTCCATCCGTCCGCTTGTCCGTCCGTCTGTATGAGCGCCTAGATCTCACAGACTATAAGAGCTAGAGACACCAAATTTGGTATGGTGGTTCGTTAAAACCTGACGGTTTATATATAATTATTATTATTATTATTTCCTTTTTGAAGAATAAGTAAACGGTCTCTCATAGTCTATAGCTTTTCCGACTGGTTAACATTAAAATACTCAAAGAAGTATGTATTTACAAAGATTCACAGATATTTCTACGCTTGTAACTCTCATCAATTCTATCAAAAGTGACTATACTGAAGGATGACGCAACTATAATGGCTAGCATATTAATTATCTAGTATAAATCTCTAAAAAAAGAACTTTCTATATTTACAACCATTATAACATTGACAAAACTCAAACGATTACAATTAATTATATATATTTATTTAGTATTATATTTAATTATATATTATTTTAAATTTATTTATTCAGTGTTTGACCTTTAAATTGATTTGCTCTATTATAATAGCTACTCATTGTTGGCCGCCTCAAAAGATTGCCAACGAACATGATTAATTATTAAATGCAAGTGCAATTTAATTAGCCACCAACCGATGCATAAAATTTAAATAAATATTTGATTTGAATTTAATTGCCTTCGAAGATAGATAGATATATAGAAAGAAGAACCTGTCTTGGTCTTGATTACTGATTGAATATAAATCAAAACTGGTTGCAAGCAATGTAGAGAGACTATTGAAGAGATCATCATCATCATCATCATCAAAGGGACGCGCTAATCACACGCTGCGCCAAATAGGATCTAATTTCCACACGAAACTCATTTTTTATTATTATACCCTGTGCCCATTGAAAATGGGCAAAAGCGGTATAATGAATTTGTGTGAATGTATGTAACAGGCAGAAGGAAGCATCTCCGACCCTATAAAGTATATATATTCTGAATCAGTATCAATAGCCGAGTCGATTGACACCTGTCCGTCTGTCTGTCCGTCCGTCTGTCCGTCCGTCCGTCTGTCCGTCTGTCTGTCCGTCTGTATGAACGCGTGGATCTCAGCAACTATAAGAGATAGAGACTTCAAATTTGGAGTGTAGGTTCCTGAATACCATACGCAGATCAAGTTTATTTTCAATTTTCGCTACCAAGTCCCGTTGGTTTTAAAATTGGAAAAATCACCATAACATAAGCAATGTTAAAGCTAGAGACTTGAGATTTGGCACACATGATAAAAAGTGTAGGTTTTATGTGTCCTGAAAATTTCATTGCGATGCCACGCCCCCTTCGCCCATAATTTGAAATAGCTGATAACATGAGCAGTTTTATAGGTAAAGACTTAAGATTTGGCACACATGGTAAGTATCCTACTCTAAATGTGTGGTACAATTTTCAGTGCGATCGGATATTGAACTCAGAAGTTATTCAAGAAATAAATTTATGCAGCGCAGCATAAGCGTTGCAGCGCAGTAGCAGAGCAGTCGCTGCGCCGCGTCGACGCGTTTGTTCATGTATGTTTGATATGCCTTTCGTCTGCTGTGGCGCTAAACATAAACAATCAACAACCGCAGTCCAGTGTTGCCAGACTATCGCAAGCAACCTACTCTCGATGTTAGCAAAATCGACTTCAAGCGATATATTTAAATCCCATTATAATAAAAAAAACTTTTCTTTGAAGACCTCCACAGGGTATCCTACTGTCGCGCCCGCTCGACTGATCGGCTTGTTTTTTTTTTATATTTTATTATGTTGAACAATGAAATCGAAGCGAGCATATAGAGAGATCTCTCTGTTGCAGTTGCAAGCGCTGACGGATGTCGGCGTTGCATTCAAATTTTGCACCGCACCGCACGCAAGATAAATGAAGATGAACCAAGGCAAAAGGGGACAGGTAGGGAAAATCGGGTTGCCCCGGGTTTACAGGTTGCCCAGTGGCAGGTTGCACGTTGCACGTTGCAGGTACGATTTGAATTTCAACAATAATTAAGCGCAACAATGGATTTATTGAGTTTTCTCTCTCATCGAGAGAGTTTCCATCATCTTTATTTGTTGTTAAACGTCGAGTTGATCTGCGGTTCGGATTGAGCCTACAATTAGTTGTGCCCCCCCCCCCCCCCTCTGCTTGCCCCTTCATCATCAGCAGCAGCATCAAGGGCAGCAGTTGCCATTGCAATTATCATAATTATTTTCATTCATGCTGTTGAGTTTGAGATACGCGTATCTTTGAGGTTTTCAGATGCATTTGCCACGATAAGTCTCTGGTAGTCTGTCAGTTCTTTTTGAATGAAATGTTGTTGTTGTTATTGTTGGTTTTTCCCTCTGACGTCTCTGACGTTGAGCTTAACGCCGTTTCCTTTGTGTCTTTCCGCGTTTTCAGTTTTCTCAGCGTATTCGCTCAGGATGTGCATCTGAATTCAAATTTCTTCTCTTTTTTTCTTTACGTTTCCGGCTGTGTTTTTGTATTTTGAAGGGGTTTTATACAGTTGATATCCAGATAATAATGCTGTCTATTAACTACAAGAATTTCCATACAATTTAAATATCGATTTCACTTGTTATAAAAGGCAAAGAACAAGTGAAACTTTATATTTAATTTTCCATATTTATAACTTGATGAATAGCTAAAGGTTTGTCATTCTTTTGACATTATTTTGATGTTTGATTGGGATTGGTTGTTAAATTTAATTCATATTTAAAAATTAGCGTTAGTTTGTTAATATTAATTGTTGACAATTAACTAGAAATATGTCAATATAATTTAAATATTCTATTTTATTTACAAATTTATTTAGGTTTATACTATTATTTCCTTTTTGAAGAATAAGTAAATTGTCTCTTATAGTCGACTTCGACTGTAGTTTCTTTTCGACTGGTTTTAAATGCTATCACACTAAAACTTTATATTTTAGTTTGACTTAATTTATATTATTTTATATATTTTTTATTTATATTATTTAATTTTTATATTTCAGAAATGTTTTACTTTGAAATTTTAAATAATTCTCTTATTAAAGTTTATTTTTAAGATATTTTCTACATTTAAACTGCTTTCCAGTTCAATAAGTGCATATAAACGTCGTTGTTTATCCCGCAATGATTTTGTTGCAGTTATTATTGTTGTTGTTGTTGTTGTAATACTTTAATTGACAATTAAGAAAATTATGTTATCATATTGTGTATCGCATTGGGTTTAATTCGTTTGCTTGTTGCACTTTCGACAGACATTTACGCCTTTAGGTAATTGTTTTTCGCTGTGTGTTTTTTGTTATTTCTTCCCCAGTTCCCAGGCAACAGTTGAAGTAGTAGCTGTGTATCTGTAGCTGTGTATCTGTAGCTGTGTATCTGTATCTGCAGCTTGTATCTATAACTGTAACTGCAGCTTGGCGCCGTTTTGTGCAGTTCGTGCCTGTTTTCCCATGGTTAATAATAATAATATTATTGACGAGGACGTCATACTATTGTGGCATTTGTTCATGTAACTCGACTGCACATTTAAGGCAAATTATGATGGCGATGTGTGTGTAATGGCTTATGAGTCAAGTTAACAGCTAATAACATAAAAAACAAAACTCAAATCTAACATTTGCTTAAATTATCCACAATTTCCGGTCGCGTGCGTTTTGTGATCTCTTTTTTTTGTTTTACATTAAATTACATATTTCTTTTTTTTGGTTAATTGCCTCACTTAAAATATTTGTTGTTGTTTTGCATGTGAGCAACGCATTTCCTACGCTAAGAAGGAAATAGCCAACAATTTGAATATGAAGATGATTGAAGAGTTATTTGAAGTAGTACTCTCAAATATTGTGGTAACTGGCCGGCATAACAATTTCTGGTTTTCTGGTTTTTAAACACGAACAGTTTAGACCTGTTGTTGTCTCTATTCCCCCCGGAGTAGTATCATAAAATGCCATTGCCATTGCCATTTCAATAATCGAAAGAAAACAAGATGTTTCCTTGCCCCTTTTCTTGTGCAACAGGACTTGCACCCCTTTTTTCGTTTTTTTGCCAAAGCGGCAACCCTTTGTGTTTTCTTTTGGGTCGCGGTTAAGATGGATGAAGTGTTTGACAACCCTTTCAATCTTCATAAATGTTGGCACTCGTGGCCAGGCGTCGATTGTGCAAATGTCTGTCTGTTTGTCCGCACCGTCTGTCTGTCTGTCTGTCTGTCCGCCTCTTCTGTTTGTCCTTTAGCAATATTAGCCAGCTTGCAGAAAAACGTCTCCCTTGTGTGTCACATCTTCTTGGTTCTATCAAGATGACGATGTCGACCTTTTGCCTTTCCATTCCCCCGTTTTCCTTTAAGGGGTCGGCAATAAAAAATGAAATCTGTTTAAACGCATAAAAAATTGAAAATCTCATAAGCATGCGTATGGCACGAGTTGGGTTTTCTTTTTTTTTTTTTGGGCTGTCAAGGGGTTAAAGGCCATGAAAAATGGCAATGTTGTTGTTAACACATTGTAAATACCTCGTTTTTCACTTAACGGGTTTTTAAGTACATATGTATTTGATTTTGAAGCAAGTGGGACAAGTAAGACTATTAGAAGTTGAGTATTCTTAAGAGGGGGGGAAAAGTTTAATTTGGTGCGAAAGAAAAGGTTTAAACATTTGGCAGTTATTTAAAAACTTTTCAGCGTTTATTTTTAAAAGTAAATGCTTTTAAAATTAGCTTTAAATAGTCTATAAATATGGATGAGGTTTTTAAATTATAATATTTTATATTTTAAATTGTGTAGTGTTTAAAAATGTATTTTTGTATAATTTTACAATGTAAATTGGGCTATTAAATGCTGCAAAATTAATTATTCAGTAGTAAAATATTGAAAGATAAATAATTCCATTGATAGAGATCATAAAAATAAGGTAAACACCTAAAACTGTTTATTAAAAAATCAAAAACATTAAGAAAATCATACCATCATCATATTTTGTTCTTTGGAATACAATTATAAGTAAAATATAGTAATTAAATTCATAATTAAATATAAAACACCTTATATAATACAACTTTAATACTTTTAGATCTTCATAGTACCAAAAATAGTTATAATACCATTCTAAAAATGATTTCATTTTGTTTTAGCGACATTTTATACCATGTGGGGTATATTAAGTTTGCTTAAAGTATGTAACAGGCAGAAGGAAACGTGGCCGACCATATAAAGTATATATATTCTTGATCAGCAGCGATAACCCAGTCGATATTGTCATGATCGTCTGTCCGTCTGTCTGTCAGTCCGTCTGTCCGTCCATATGAACGAAAGGATCTCAGAGATGGTAAGAGCTAGAAGCTTGAACTTGGCCTCCCAGCACTGGTAATTTTTCCAAGCAGATCAAGCTTATACTTTTTTTTGGATGCCACGCCCCATTTGCCCACAAATCAAGAAAAAGCTCATTTCCAAAGTCGTTTTGCAGCTAGAGACTTGAAATTTGGCACACATGATGAGTATCTTGGAGTTTATGTATCCAGAAAATTTCATAACACTGCCACGCCCCCTTCGCCCACAAATCTCAATTTTATGGCTAGGGACTTGCAATTTGGCACACATAATAAATACCTTAGTGCCGAACTGTCCTGAAAATTTCATCACGATGCCACGCCCTCTTCGCCCACTAATCGAACAAAAAACGAATTTCAAGAGAATTAGATTGGAAGTGAATTTAAGCGGGTCCCTGTAGAGCCACAGGGTATATTACGGTCGAGGTTGCGACTATTCGTCTTGTTTATAGCATCACATAGTTCTGATTTATTATCATCTAGCCTATAAAGGTTTTAGATGGTTTTACTTTCTGCGTTGTTTTCTCCGATGTCCCCATTGAGGATGGTGAAGTGAATCATTGAAGAATCTGCGATTTAATCTATCTATCACTCTTCTTACAACTAGCTTTAATTCTTCATAATCATAACATATTTATAAGTTTTTAAAAATAATATAGTGTGATCTAGAAAACTTATTTCTTCCTGTTTATTTTTAAAGCGAACATCGTTCAGCAATATTATATAGATTTGTTTGACTATAAGCTTAGGTAAAAACTCGATTGGTTGTAGAAATTGAAGGATTCTCGTAACATTTATTGATAATATACAAAATCTTTGCATAATTAATTTTTAAATAAATATGTAAATTGATTTGTAATAAATTTCTTAATAGATATTAAATATGAATAAGAAAGTCTGCACAACTCACCCGAATGTTTGTTATGACTGTTGTGATTGCTGCTATGTTCCATTAGCTCCATAAATTCCTGCTTAACTTGTATCTGAGGCTGTCGCAGCATGCTCTCGAAATTATTAGTGGGTGGACTTTGGTGCTTCGAGCCAGAATTTGAATTGTGACTATGAGTGTGACTGGGTTGAGGGTTGGGGTTAAAACCATTCAAATGGGCAACATAAGCGGCATAATTAACAGATGCGGCTGCTGGCAGTTGATCATTGACTGAAGTCTCAGCGCGAGCAACGCCTTTGCTAGTAATTTGAACATTAACACCTGCCCGACTTGATGTTGTTGCTGTTGCTGGCAGAATTGTTGCTGCTGCTGCTGCTGCTGCTGCTGCTGTCTTTGCTGTCGAGTCCAGTAACAACATTGCTGCTGGCTCCAAGTGTTGACGATGGGAATTGTGATGTTGCTGTGGATGTGGCTGCATCTGTTGCTGCCCAAGTGTTGCCAGCAATAATGGCATTGCTGCTGTTGTTGTTGTTGTTGTTGCTGCTGATGCTGTTGCTGTTGTTGTTGCTGCTGCTGTTGTTGCTGTTGCTGTTGTTGCCGTTTCGCGCAGTTCGTCAGCAGCAAATTGCGTCGCTTTGATTTATGACGCCAGTTGCTGCCTCTTGCTGTCTTCTACAACTTGTTGCTGCCTCAGATTATGATATTGACCCATGCACCAGCGGCGATTTTTTCCCTGGCTTCCCAGTTGTTGTTGTTGCTGCTGCTGCTGCTGCTGCTGCCGTTGTTGCCTGTAAATGGTTGATAATTAAAAATGTCTTCTTTTTTTTTTGCCGTTGTCAGTTGTTGCTGCTGTTGCTGAAAGCTTAATTTGCTGTTAAGTGCTTTTTAAAATGTTGTTATTAAAAAACCGTTGCATCCCCTCTAGCTGGCGACACCCTACCTCCCTTCCCCCTTCCCCTTCCCCCCTGTAAACGCCTTAACCCTTGGCAGTCTACAGTCTTGGCGTTGGCCTACTCTATCATTTGTGGAAGCGATTCTAGTGCCACGATAACGGAAGTAATTGATTTGCTGTCCGAGCCGTGGCTGCCCCTTTCCCATTCCCTTCCCCTCACTCCCTCCTTTCCCTTTCCCCTATCTATCGATAAGCTGTGTAACTGACCCCCCCATTTCAATTGCAGTCCGCGAATTTTTCACGTGACCAACTCTGACTAATTCGCAAATGCTTCAAAAAAAAAACAATGAATCTATTTCATTGTCGTCCATTTACAGCGGAAGTTTGTTTAGTCTGGAGACTTGATCATAAATATTATCATTGGCAAAGTTATTGCAATGAGTCAAATAATATTATGAGAGCTTATTGACTATTGTAATAATTATTATTGTTAATAAGTGCAAGTATAAGTAGAGTTCGCTCATAACTATTAGCTTTAACATTGTGCAATATTAAATAAATAAATAAATAAGATCAGTAATTAAAGCTTAAATATGAAGAGAGAGAATCGTAAATGAATAATTTATTCGACAACAAGACGGTCAGTCGAGCGCACGAGACAGTTGAATACCCTGTGCAGATCTTAAAAAACGTATATTTATTATAATGGAATTGCTTTAATTTATGCATACACATTTTTAAATATATCGCTCAAAATCGACATGTTAGGTATAGTCTGGCAACACTGGAATGCGACTGCTACGTTAGACAGCAGCATTCAGCTTTTCACACAATGTACAACCTTCAGTATAGCATTTAGCTTTCTTGCGACCGACAGCTTACATTTATTATCAGATTATATATAACAGATTATCATATGCGTTCTCGCTTGCGCAATGGCATTTACCTATGCTCTCTCGCTCTGGCCAAGAATTATGAAATAATGGATTTAAAGCAAATTTCTTAATAGTATCTTCTTTATTTATGGGTCGATTTCTTTGAAACTTGCAGCAAATTGCTCAGCGTTTCTTATACTTCAACTATCTGTTATATTAGGCTGAGTTATCTTAAAATTTGAGGCTGTAACAGTTTTCTTTGATTTGCATAGGCGAGGGGTGAAATATCGAAAATTGAAAATAAACTTAATCTGCGTATGGTATTGAGGAACCTACATTCCAAATTTGAAGTCTCTAGCTTTTATAGTTGCTGAGATCCACGCATTCATACAGACAGACGGACAGACAGACGGACAGGTGTTAATCGACTTGGCTATTGATACTGATTCAGAATATATATACTTTATAGGGTCGCAGATGCCTCCTTCTGCCTGTTACATACATTTGCACAAATTCATTATACCCTTTTCTGCCAATTTTTAATGGGAACAGGGTATAAAATGTTGAGTTAATTAGTTAAAACATATAAAAATATTAATTCTGATTTATGAGATAATAATAAACTTAAAATTAAATAGTCTAAGATAGTAGCTTGAACCTTGGCAATAAATAAACAATATTTATAGTTTAACTCTTAAAATTCTCTGTGTAATACTTTGTGAATATACAAAATATTATTTAATGTATAATAATTACAACTTTCAACTCTGTCAACTTTATTAAAATTATATGCAAACAATATTTTTCAATACTGTCAATTGAAAATAAATTAAACAACGATTTTTTAAAGCTTTGTAGACAGTTAAAAATGGTTTTAATGCTTTCATTTTATCCATAAAACATTTGCTTTTAAATAAGTTTAATTACATTTAGTAATATTTAAATAATTCGTTAATCTTTCAATCCCATTCTTAACTGATTCAAGTTTTTTCCCCAATAATTCTAAATAAAAAAGCTACTATAAAAAAAAAACTATACAACAAAACCTTTGAGCAGTTCAATAAATTTAACAAGTGCGCACATCATAAAATAGAATAAAAAAAACTATGTATAAAACGATATAAACTTAGTCTAGAGTTATGCAAACAAATGTAAAGACTGACAAATGATATTTACAGATACTTTAAACGAAATTGTTGTAAATTGAAAACAAATTGAAGTCGTGGCGATAAGAAAACGTAGAGGAAAACGCGATGAAATCAAAGGAAATGGAAAATTAAACTACAATGTGCTCTTGATGTTGACGTAGCCGACGATCAAATGACGAGCCCGAAAGGTTGTCCCCGCTCCCCGGCTCCCCGCTCCCCACTCTATCTCTCTTCTTTCCCCCACTACTCTACTCTACTCTATAGACAAATAATGGACTGATAAGATAAGGGGAAAAAAGTGCAACGCTGTCGTGTTAAGAGTTCTATGGACTGTATGGAAATTGTTGGCAAGGGGGCGGCATTTACATACACCTGTCGAGGGGAGGCAGGGAGGGAGGTAGGCAAGGAGGGGGAAGGGTAGGGTGTAGTAGTACTGTGTGTGATCGTAACATTAATGGCACTTGTAAACAAATCAATCGACAGCGCAAATTGCCGGCTTGCCAAAGTGCCAGGTCCATCAGAAAACATTGATTGTTATCAATCAGAGTGTTGGACGATGATGGTGAGAGGTGAGAAGATGGTGTGGGGAGGGGGAAGGGTTTGTGGGGTGGTATACTACATTATGTACTTTGCATGTCAGCAAGCAATTTCCAAGTATCGAGAGACTCCAAAGACGTCGCCCTGCACTTCAAAAGACTCCGACTTGTTGCAATGTCTTTACCTTTTGCTATCCCTTTCTTTTTTTGCTGCTTCTACTTCTCCTTCTCTCTCTCTCTCATTCCGTGTGGCAGCTATTTTTATAATAATAATTGCTCATAAAAAAATTGGTTATTTTCTTATTGCCCTGTTTATGTTAAATTTTTGATACTGTGACCCCCTTTTTTTTCTTTTTGATTTGCAGCTATTTAGATTTGATAACTATCGTTATTTTTGGAGTGCGGTGTTTTTATCTTGTTTTAAAATTAAACACACGACGGTTAACGGTTAACATAGTATAGTCTTCAACACACACACACACACACACACACACATGATTGTTAATTTCTTAGCACTGTTTTCATAATTTTTCGGTAAAGATAATGTTGTGATTGGAACGTGTCGTCAGTTAAATCGTTTAAAGTGATAACATATTTGAAATTATGACACGATTTGAAATTAATTAAGTATTAATACAACAAGGGATCGCTAAAAATATAAATTATAAACTGAATTCTTTGTTATTCTTTGAAACTAGATAGTATAGATACTATATTTGGTAGTGGAACAAAGAGTGAAAGGAGCTAAATCCCTTTGAAAAGTACAATAAATATATAGATATCATATTAGAAATTATGTATATGTTTCCCTCGGTGATTTCTATGTGTGAATTAAATTAATTACATTGAATAACTGTCGGTTAAAATTACTAGTAATATTTTTCTTTTAAGTTTATCGATTTAAGAGTTCCCAAAAACTTCTTATTATCTTTTGCTAAGAGTAACTAAGCTACAATTGTAAATTATTTTCACAACTGTTATTTTATCTATAAAAATTAATTACCTTCTAATAAATTTGTCTATATACAAATCATTAATTTTCTTGATTATTTAAGTCTTAAAGAATTTAATAAAACCTAAAAAAAAGTTAAATGAGAACAAATTGAATAATAAACCTAATAAGTTAAATATAAACAATGTCGAGTTCTTGCAAGATTTTCTGTTTAAGAATTACTGCATACTATTTTGAGACTAGCATATTTCTTAAATTTTTAATATATCCTATAAAATATATTTAGAAGTAAAAGTATAAATAAACTATACGCCAACTACTATATCTCTAGAGTATTTAATTTATTTAATTTTAAACTAAATTGATATCGTAACGATAGGTAAACGACAGCGATTTGGATTAAGTAGTAACAGGTTTAGATTATTAGATATGGTTCTCAATTCATTCATTCCTAATTTTATATATTTCGTAATAAATATTTCTCTATTGTCTATGTATATTATTTTATTACTTACATCCCAAAAGTTTTCATATCAACTAGTATTTCTCTAGAGTGTTTAGGGATTATATTAATAGAAAAATTGTCATAAAACTCTAAAAAAACTATATTCTTTAAATATTCCAAATGTTTTAATAACTTTCTACAATATACTTGAATTATTTTCGACAGCATTTAAGAAATTCAGTTGAGTTCTTAATGAAAACTCCAAGATAGTTAATTGACATCAAATTTAATGTAAAATGGATTAGAACAATATTAAAAAATGCTCATAAAACTCTACTAAGAACATCTTCTTTAAGAGCTATAAATTATTTTAAAACAGTCACTTTTTCTTACATATTAAATAAAATATAATTAATCTGGAAAAAAATTATAATAATAATATATTAATAAAATTATATTAATAGAGAAACTCTATCAAAACTATTTACTAAAAAATATCCAAATATTTAAATTACTTTCTAAAATCGACTCTAATTATTCATTAACTAAATATTCATTATTTAAGAATAATAAACTGGATTAGATTAATAGAACATATTTCTCATAAGGCTCTAACAAATTGCGAACTATGTATATTTTAATTACTTCCTGTAATGGACTTTTATAATATTTGAAAGTATTTAAGCAATTAAGTTAAGTTCTTAACGAAAGCTTAACGAAAGTTTAACGACAAGAAATTCAATGTAGTCCAGTAGAACAATCTTATAATCATCTCTATTAAGAACATTCCGTTAAGAGTTATAATTTATATCGAAATTGTGACTTTCCTTTACATTTTAGTTTAAAATATACAAAACTATAAGCTTAAAAATTCCCAAAATATTCCTAAAATATACAAAAATTATACTCGAAAGTTTTTTAAGCAATTACGTTGAGTTCTTAACGAAAGCTTAACGAAAGTTTAACGACAACGAACTCAAAGCACTTGTTGTCACGCCCACACACAGAAACAGACACCGAGCTCATTAAACAGTAGAAATAGTTAAGACAAGTATAGAAAATGTCAACATAATGCAATCGATCGGATTCATCTATTGATAGATCGTTTAGTTGCGAGCCTTGAGCGAATACGAAGGCGTTCATAACAAGTTCCTTAACACACACACACACACACACATAACTTACACTCGTGTTAAGATCTTTTAGCCGCACCTTTGAGTTCGAATTCGAATACGAGTTCGGATTTAATTTAATTGTTTGTTTTCGGTACAAAATTTAATTGCAACAATGGCGTCGTCGCCGCCGCCGCCGTCGTCGTCGTCGTCGTTGGCGTCGCTGCTTTTCACGCCCTGCGCGACTGCAGCTTTTTGGCAACTTGGCAACTCTGTGGAGCTCTGTGTGAGCGAGACACGCTTTTTGATTGACTTCCGACAAACGACTGACTTAAAAAAACGCCACAAGATATGAGCAAAAAAAAAAACAGTTAAAATAAAAAAAAAAGGAAAAAAAAAATAACACACAGTTCGCAGCGACGTCGGCCGCCGTCGACGTCCACAAATGTCAAGTAGTAGATGATGTTGAGGCAGCGCAGCAGCTGTGCAAGTGTGTGTGTGTGAGTGTGAGTGAGTGAGTGAGTGTGAGAGCGCTTGCTGCCAGCAGGTGGCTCTGTGGGGAGGGCGTAGCGTTGACGTTGACGTTGACTGCGACTGCGACTGCGATGTTGCTGACTTGGACTTGGACTTGGAGACTCGCTGGCGTTTTGGGAGTTGGGCGCATTTTATGAGCGCGCGTTGCCTTCGGCTTCGTTTTTTTGCTGTTGTTGTTGTTGTTTCTTTTCTGTTCTTCTTTTCGTTGCTTTTTTTTTTGCACGTTTCTTGGCACGAGGTTTTAAAATCAAAAGCGTGTATTGTGTGGGTGGGCTCTATGTGTGTGTGTGTGTTTGTGTGTGTGTGTGTGTCTCTTATCGGATTGGAAATTATGTATGTATTGAATGCTGTCGAGGGGTTTTTGGGAGGGGAAAAGCGACGGCCCCTTAACTTGATTTGTAGTTTTTTATGTGCCACACATACAATAGATTTTAATAGCGCATTTTTTAGCAGAAATTCAATTAAGATTAAGTATGTATAAGAATAATAATTTATTGAATTTTATATTTTATTTTATCTGTATATTTATATTTATGTATATTTATTATATTTTAAAATCTTCATTTGGATTTTGATACATAACCTGTTTGCCAAAATTTAGAACTCTAGCTTTAATAATTTTAATTTTATGCTATGTCAAAAGTTTTGCAGTCGATTTACGGGGGCGGCAGGGGGTGTGGCATAATTTTAACACAAACTGGAGCTGCTTAGTCCATAGAAAAACACACAAACCAAATTTGGTGTCTCTAGCTCTTATAGTCTCTGAGATCTAGGCGCTTTTACAGACAGCCGGACGGACAGACAGACAGACGGACGGACGGGCAGATGGACATACAGGCGGACAGACGGGCAGGCAGACGGACAAACAGGCCGACAGACGGACTATGGCTAGATCGATTCGGCTGTTAGGGCTGATCAAGAATTTATATACTTTATGGGGTCTGCCAGACTTCCTTAGACCCCTGTTAATTATAATTTTTTTTAAAATTAAAGATTCTAAATAAAAGTAACATTTTAAATTTGGGCTTAATTGAATTTTTTGTCTGGCTTTTCATCTATATTAGCAACAAATGTTAAAGCCGTATTTTAAATTTGACTATTCCCAGACTATTTAAATAATAATAATATATAATAATAATAATATTAAACTTAAATAAATGAAATTATTAAATTCATTTAAAAGCCTTAAACCTTATTTTATGTGTTGAAATTAAAGTGGAATTTTTGTGTAATTTTTTTTAAAGTCTTCAATTTGAATTTTAAGTCCTGAAATTGTCAATTATTTAATGTTTTTATTTAGATTCAAATCCATTTGTAATATTATTAATTTCATTTGACTTACTAAAGTGTATTTAAATTCTTGAATTGACTAAATAAATTAAGTATTGAATGAAGTATAAAGTATATTTTGAATATTTAATCTTGAATTCATAACATTTGAATGTTTTTCAAATAATTATTATTTATTATTTTTTTTTTATATACAAAGTTCATAAGTTAACATAGAAACTAGTAGGAATAAAAGCTTTGGCTACTGAAACCTTGAGCTACGATGTTTTTTAAATTAATTATCTTTATTGTATTACTACAATTAATTTAAAATGAGGAAGACCATTATGTATAATTTAAATACTCTCAGATTATTTAAATATTTAATGTGCAATTGTGTGAAAGCCGATTCGAGTTCTATTTATTGTCAATATGACAGATGTAGTATAAATATACAACAAAGCATAAAAATATTTGCCAAAAGGCCAGGTGCTAAACTTGGTTTACATTCGGATTCAGGAGATACCCTCTTCTCCCCAATCAGTACCATTTGAGCCTGACTTAACCAACGATCTAAGCTTGTTCTCTATGTTGTGCTGCTAGAACCAGTTGAGAATTACAAAAGGAGCAACATAGAAGAAATGCCTGAAAGTTGAGCTCGTCTCGAGGCGGCTAGCACTCAATTACGAGAGCAGTTCAACAAATAGCATAGCAATATTTCTGATGAAGTAGTTTTGACAAACTTTGGTTAGTTTACATATTAATTATTAACTCCTATTTAAATTTGTATTATATTTATTTAATAAAAGTTTAATTTTTTATTTTAAGCTTAAATGGTTTAACTTTTAATGATTTTAAATTATAATTTCATTGGACTTGCTCAATTTATTTTAAATTCTCAAGTGAAATTTAATAAATAAAGTATACGCCCCACTGTGCACACTGTGTAATGCATAAGTATGTGTGTGTGTTTGTGTGTGTGTGTGTGTGACAAAAGAATTGCCATAAAGAAATCAAATCAAGGAAGAAACCACAAAAAAAAACACAAAAAGCTAAAGACAAACAGAAAACGGAAAATGACATGGCGAATTGGCGATGCAGAACCGAGAATTATTCGCTGCCTGTCAAAATGTGAATGTCAACGGACAAGGCAAAAAAACAACAACAACAAGAAGAAGAAGAAGACGCAGCAGCAGCAACAACAACAACAACAACAACAGAAGCCAATGGCAGCGACAGCGGCAAGCGTAAAAAGCGATAAACGCATAAATTAAAATAATTACAGTGCCAGGCAGCAGAATTCGCTGTTGTTTTTGCTGCAGTTGTCAAGCACGCACATTGACAACACACAGACACACACACACTCACACACACACACGCACGCACGCACGCACACACGTAGAGAGAGGCTAAAGAAACGCGCGCGTTGCGGCAATTCTGCTGCTTCGATGCAACTGAGAAATGCAGCCAAAAAAGCATCCAACAATTGCCCAGCTTTGCACTTGCGTTCCACACACACACACACACACATACATACAGGTTGCTCTCGCTGCTGTTGATTTTATTCAAAATGGTTTGTTTATGCCTGAACAGCAGCAGCTGGGGAAATGACGCGCTCTCCCCACGCTCACACACACACACAAACAGAGCGCTGTAGACAGCCAATGGCATTGGCGCTTGTCGCCGCTCAGCGCGCGCATGTGCGTGGCGCGCTCTCTCGCTCGCTCGCTCGCTCAATTCGCTTACAGTCAATTCGCCGCGAGTTCGCAGCATCTTCTGCGTTTTGCCTTTTACCTTTTGCTTTGCTAATTTCCGTTCATTAAAGTTGCCTCGTTGCGTCTCGTGAACTATTTCACTCTGCGCTCTCTTCTCTCCCCCCCCCCTCGTTTCCCTTTTTCCACCCTTCGCACTTTTGCTAGCCACTCTTAAAGCTCGCGTTCGCTTGGTGTAATTTCTTTTGGCGTGCTTTAATTTCATTGATTAGCAAAAATCGTCGAGCCAGCTGCTCTTCTTCTTCGTCGCCCTCTTCGTCTTCTGTTTTGCCATTCCTCTTCCTCTGCTTGTTGTGTAGTTTTCCTTATTCTTTTTGTCATTGTCTGTTTGTGTGTTTCGCTTTATTTTTAGTTTGGCTGCCAAAAATGTAACTGTTTTTGTATCTTTCGCCTTCAACATTTAAGATACTATTTTTTTCTTGGTCTGTTTACGAGTTAAATCAACTAATCGATAGAAATTGTAGTTGTTGTATCGAATACTATTAAAGAGTATTCGCTGAACGGACAACAACAGCTGATTAACGGTTAATTGTGCTGATTAAGTGCGCATGAAAGTGCGGCTGAAAATGCACGTACTTTTCCACGGGCAATGCTTTAAAATGCTTTCTAATTGCATAAGGTCTTCAATTGAGGTAAAATGTAAGTTTGTACAGCTAAAAATGAAGTCAAATTTAAGAAATTGATAATGGAAATTTTATTTAAATACATATTTTATGATATCTAATCAATTATGTTTACTTATATTGAGTTTATACTATTATATGTCTTGATTCTTTACTTACAAAATTAAAATCAGATTTTATAACATTTTAAATAATAATTTTTACTTCTTTAAACTATTGCTTTGATTCTAACAATATTAATTTAATATTATATTGAATTTTAAAGCTCAATTTTTGTGTAATAATGTGTTATAATGTTTTTTCTTATATTAAGCTTCTTCTAATATTTATTTTTTTTATTATTACATACTTGTAAATTTAAATATAATATTATATTGATATTTAAGGTTGTAATGAAGTATAAAATTATACCTTAATTATTTTATTATTATTAAATGTTATATATTATTATTATTAGCTTCTCTTACTTCTCTTACTTAAAAAATTAAATTAAAATGATATGGAATTTTAAATAATAATTTGTACATTATGATAAACTATAAAATGTTAGCTTAAACATTATGTTTGCTTACATTAAGCTTTTATTAATAATTTTCTAGAGATTACTTAAATTTTACAATTTAAGACTATATAGTTTTTTAAAGCACAATTTTCTTGTGTAATGATAAAGTATAAAATTCTATCACTACAAATTATATTTGCTTATATTAAGCATCTTTTAATATTTGCATTGATTAGTTGCTTTTAATTTTCATTAAACATTATATTGTTTGTTAGAGTTTCATGCATTGAGGAAGTATTAAATTATATCTGACAATTTTATATATTATATTTATATATTAATATTAAGTTACTTTCAATATTTAACTTGATTACTTACTTGCTATTTTAACTTAAATTAATATTGCATTTTAAAGCATAATTAGTTTGAAATGATGAAGCAGACAATTATATCTAATAAATAAGTTTTTACTAAAAAAAACTTCTCTAATCTTTGTCTGGTTTACTTACTTATAATCCTATTTAAATATTATCTTGTATTTTAAACAAACTTTCTTTATTATGTTGATGAATAAAATGCTATTTAATATATAATATTTGTTATTATTAAGATTCTTCTTTCCTTTTGCTCAATTTACACACTTTACAAATATTTTTCTAAGTTTAAATATAATTCACACAATTCGTAAAGTATTATATTTAAAATAATTATAAAATTTGCTTTTGCCTTTTTTTGTATACAAATTCTGTAAAATAAACTTGAGAGTCATAAATATTAATGTGTCTTCATATACAATACTTTGTTCTCTATAAATAAATCAAAAAATGTTTTTTTTTCAGCAGAACATTTATAATCTTTAGCTGAATATGCATTCTCAATCTCTAACAATTATCCATTCATGGCATTTATTTATCTTTTTCTTATCGTTTTTTCCCCATTTACCCCAAAAACCAATTTCATTATTATAACTTTCATTGTGTTTGTGCAACCCCCGCCTGCTGCCTCCCCCGCTCACAGCTCCCCCACTTCCTTAACTTTACATTCTTTGTACCACTCCCCATTTAAAAAAAAAGAAAATGAAAAGAAAATCCTCCCCCAAAGTTTTTACAGATTTGATAACATAAAAAATAGAAGAAAATAGGCATCTCAATGTGTGCAAGCGAGATAGTTGACATAGTAAGAAGTTTTTAAAATGTATTGCAAAATCTTTCAATAGCCTCTCGGCATTTGACTATATGCAGAGCACAAATGCTCTGTCTTTTTCCCACATTCATATGCCACATACGCCACGTTGTCCCCCCGTCGACACTCACCACTCGCTTCTATACGAAAGGAGCCATCATTTTTCTTATGTGTGGGTACCTAACGGTTTCTAAGTTATAGCCCCATCCCTCCCCCGTCTCGCTTCTCTTTATTTTTTAGAATTTTTTTTTTTGCACTTTTCTTTTGATATTTTTATACATATTGCAAACATTTCCTGTCTCTTTTTATTTACATTACGCCCGGGACATAAAAAGTAGGAGCTGTGTGTGTGTGTGGGAGTGTGTGTGTGTATGTGTGTGAATACAATAGCAGGAAATGCTATATAAGGCAGTCGAGTCTCGTGGTAGAGACTTTTCCCAAGTATTTCTTCTTTTATTTTTACGTTCGTTCCACAGTTGTGACTTTTCATTTTTCATATGTTGACTGCCACACACACACATACACAAGCGGCTTCTTTGCAGTGTTGCCAACTGTTTAGCGCATTTAAAAAAAAGCTAGAGTCAGTTGGAAAGGGACTAGAGTCGAAATCGACTATGAGAGACCCATTACGTATTTTTCAAAAAGGAATTAATTGTATAACCCTAAATAAATTTGTAAATAATAAATCGATTTTAAATAGAATAATAACCTAAAAAGAAAGTGTGACTTAGGTAGGTTTCCAACTCAAGAACCACACGGCAAGAGTTCGACACTCTAACCATTGCGCTAATGCAGTCATAGTCGATTATCTGGGAAATTACCAGCTGCCTCCAACCTTTGTATATTCGAAATCTCCGGTGTTTATTGTCCGATTGCAATGAAATGTTCATTACACATCGCATTTAAACTTAACTTTATGTATGCCGAATTTGGAACTTTTATCTTTTAAATTACTTGTGTTATTTGAGTTTTTACGATTTTTGGAGGCGGTAGGGGGCGTGGCAAAATTCTAAATCAAACTTGACCTTTGTAATGGCTTCAGGTGTGTTGTCACCAAATCTGGTAACTCCATCTCTTATAATCTCTGAGATCTAGGTGTTCATACAGCAGGACAGACGGACAGACGGACGGACGGACGGACGGACGGACGGACGGACGGACAGACGGACATGACTATATCGACTTGGCTGTTGATGTTGCTCAAGTAAAAACTTAATATCCCCCACAGGGTATGAATTGAATTTTAATTAATTTTGCAATTTAGGCAATTTGTGTATTCTTAACAAGTTGTCGACTGTCAAAATTTAGCTATAATTCCGGCCAGTTGGTATTGAAAACTGACGGAAAAATAGCTGAATTGTCAACACTGCTGCTTCGCCAAGTTTTACGTATGCTTTTTCTTTTGATTTTCCTTCTTTTTTGCCTTTTCTCTCTCCACTCTTTTTCTACACATTCTTCGCCTGTCGCAAGTAAATGGCTTTTGCATTGTAAAATGTTGCATACATTTTCCTCTATTTTGCGTAGGTGTGTGTGTGTGTGAGTGAGTGGGTGTGTGTACATACATATATGTATATGCTGCCCAAATCTGTATATAGATGTGATACATAAAATCCATAGAGAAAGTGCAAGCGAGACAGACACAGTGGAGAGTCGGGACTCGGCAATTGCTGCTCCCTCTCGTACGGTATATTTTAAAATTTATGAAAAATAATATTTTCCATCTCTCAACACACACACACACACACAGAGTGTAGTTCAGCCCGTAAGGCGCACAATCAGAATACAATGGCAGCCTTGGGCGTAGAAATAGACGGAGGTAAGAGAGAGAGCTGGAAGCGGTTGAGGAACAGTTGTGGAACGGTGGGAGTTGAAGATGGCGGCACCCACTCGCTCGCATTTACCTACACTCACACACACACACACAGACACACACAGACAATGTTGCAGTCAGTGCTGCTGCTGGAAGTAGAGTTGCCAGCTAGTCAGAAATGTGATCGTAGTAGTTTGAAGTGTTTTGTGGGAATATGCAAAGTTTTTTAGGTATTGATTATTATACGACTTTTTGCTAGACAAATAAAAACTTTTTTCAAGTTTCTTTTATTTAAATATTCGACAAAAAATATATAGAATTTAAAATTAAACTAGAAACTTAGTTATTCAATTAACTATTAGTATAAATTATATATATGTATATATCATTAAAATTAAATAAAAAATGGTAAGATAAACAGTTCAAAGGTCTGTGGGTATTATAAACATTTTATATTCATTCAACATTTATATAGATTTGAATCTAGTATTAATTAGATATTATATTAAAGTTTTCATCGTTAGTATCATACAGCTTTTCACACAATGTAGCATTCAGCTAGCATTCAGTGTAGCATTCAGCTTTTTATACCCTGTGAGTGTATATTAAGTTTGTTAGAAGTATGTAGCTATGACTGTCTGTCCGTCGCTTCGTCTGTCCGTCCGTCCGTCCGTATGAACGAAAGGATTTCAGAGATGGTAAGAGCTAGAAGCTTGAACTTGGTCTTCCAGCTCTGGTAATTTTTGCAGGCAGATAAAGTTTATCTTGTTTTTGGGTGCCACTCCCGGGTCATTGCGGGTCCATGTAGAGCTACAGGGTGTATTACGGTTGTGGTCCAGACTGTTTGGCTTCTTCTTCATAAAGTTATTTTAATGTTGTCCTAGTTATAAGCTAAGCTTGCAATATACTTCAAAAATTATTGTTATTTTATGTTAATCAATTGTTTTGATAGCATGCGACAACTCTGGCACTCAAGTCAAAACCATTTCCATTATGATAATGTAAGTGCACAATTTCCTAACTTGAATGTGCAACAAACACACACATGTATACACATATATACATATATATATGTATAAAGATTGCCAAATAGAAGAAGAAACAGTTGAAGGGAGATAGAGAGAGCGAGAGTGTAAGAGGGAAAGAGAAATATGCGCTTTGGAAAATTTTCATATCCTGCACATGCACATGAACATGAAAAACTGCACAAATGGCAGAAAATGTTGCAAAACGACGTCGCATGTGCAACGGCAAGAGTGTGTGTGTGCTGTGTGTGCTGTGTGTGTGTGTGTGTGTGCGCCCATGGGCGTAGCCAAGATGTGATTTAGAGGGGAGGGGGGCAGTAGTTATGGTTTTAAGAGCCTTTACTTTACATAATGTATAAGGGTCTATTAAGTTTGTGCGTAACTGGTCGAAGGAAGTCTGGTAGACCCCATAAAGTATATATATATATATATTCCTGATCTGCATCAACAGTCGAGTCATGTCCGTCTTTCCTGCTGTCTGTCTGTCCGTCAGTCCTGCTGTATAAACACCTAGATCTCAGAGACTGTAAGAGCTAGAGTAACCAAATTTGGTGACAATACTTCAGAGGCCTTCACAAAGTTCAAGTTTGTTTTAGAATTTTGCCACGCCCCTACCGCCCCCAATAATCGGAAAAACCTAAATAACACGAATAATTTAAAAGATACAACCTCGGCAAGTTCGGCATACATAAAATTTAGTTTAATTGCGATGTGTACTGAGAATTTCATTGCAAACGGGCAATAAACACCGGAGATTTCCAATGTACAAAGGATGGAGGCAGCAATTTGAGTCAAGCAAACTGGAATTTGCCAGGTAATCGACTATGACTGCATTGCCGCAATGGTTACAGTGTCGAACTCTTGCGTTGTGGCTCTGGAGTTCGAACCCTACCAGATATGATGAATAAGTAAAGGGTTTCTCATAGTCGACTTCTACTGTAGCCTTTCCGACTGGTTTTACAACTATGATTTATTGTAGATATTCTAAATTTTTACTCTAGGGGGGGAGGGGTCAGCTGCCCCCGCTTCTGCCCATACCTGGCTACGCCCATGTGTGTATGTGTGGCAGGCAACAGGACAAGGGACAGACTGGCATATCCGGAGGAGCACATAAAATACGATAACTGTGGAGCAAAGTGCTACATATGAAAGGTATTTCTTGCTGTCCTGCCAACAGCTACCTCCCTAGTCCCTACTCCCTTCCTCTTCCCCTCCTCCCCTAGCCAACCTCCCCTCCTATGCCTGCATATACATATGCAAGTGTGTGGTTTTAGAATATAAAAGCATTGGGTGGTCTTTTTGCACCACCCAACTGCATGTGCTTGTATGTAATTACAGCTGCTTCCTTTTAGCCGCCTTCTGTTTGCACCTTGACTACACACACACACCCACACACACTCACATATACAAATGAAATATGATGGCATCCTATATATAAGCGACTTCTATTGCTTTCCCTCTCTCTCTCTCTCGTTCTCTAGCTGCTGCTATCTCTGTCGCATGCTTATATAAAACTTTGGCATTTATGCCATAAAATTAAGTATGAAATTGAAAAATGACTAGCGGGGCCAAAAGCTGCTTTTGCCACCCAAAAAAAAAAAAGCTAAAAAAAATAGAAAAAAAACTGGCTGCCAGCATATTGTGAAATTAATTTTTAAATATTTATGAGGCGACTGTTCGGGGCAGCTACGATTCGTATTTGTTTATGGATAGGTCAGCGACGAGTGGCAAGCATTTCCCGCTTTTCCGCCTTCCCTCTCCCCCTCCCTTCCCTCCGCCAGCCAACACAATTTCCCATTTTCAATTTGGCCAATTTTTATTGAATTTTCAAGCATGTTATATGTATTAGTGTGTGTATGTGTGTGTGTGTGTGTGTGTGTATTTGTATTACATTTTTAGTTTTTTACATGAAATATGAGAATTCGATTGTAGAAAATTTTAGCTCAACAGCAGCACGCGCCACTGGGCGTATGAGTAATGCGCTTTTTGTGTTTCAATAGCCGAGCAAGAAAAATAAATTGTTAAGTCTATACCTATTGGCATAATATGAGCTAAATTTCTATACATAATCTATACGTATATAGTATGTAGTGGCCATTAGGCTTAGAAGAAATCATGTAACACAAACTGAAGTGGATGTCTGTAGAGAATATTATTGTAGTTGGATTTTAAACAGGCTTAAAAATATGGCAAAATTTAGAACGAAAAGAAAACTAAATATGGTTGATATATACATACATCTTTGTAAATAAATAATGATTTAAATATATGTAATGGAATTTGTAACAGAAAGAATACACCAAAGATTGTAGAGAATATTTTTGTAATCTTATTTTAAATATATTCTAATTATATATCTATAAGTAATTAATAAGCGTATACTTTTACATATAATAACCAAGTTTTTATAGCCAAGAAATATCCTAGAGAACATTTGAGACAGTCAACTTTTTAGACCCTTTACTTTAAAAAAGTAAATAGGGTCTATTAACTTTGTCAAAATGTGCGTAACAGGTCGAAGGAAGTCCGGCAGACCCCATAAAGTATATATATTCTTGATCAGCATCACCAGCCGAGTCGATATAGCCATGTCCGTCTGTCCGTCTGTCCGTCTGTCCTGCTGTCCGTCTGTCGTGATGTATAAGCGCCTAGATCTCAGAGACTATAAGAGCTAGGGTCACCAAATTTGGTGACAATACTCCTGTGACTCCCGAAAAGGTCAAGTTTGTTTAAGAATTTTGCCACGCCCCCTCCCGCCCCCAAAAATCGGAAAAACCCTAATAACTCGAGTAATTTAAAAGATACAAGTTCCAAAATCGGCATCAAAATCATCAAAATCGGACAATAAACACCGGAGATTTGAAGCAAACAAATTATCGAATGTACAATGGCAGGAAATGTGCAGGAAATGTGCAGATATGTTAAGATTAACATTTGTATGCTAAGATTAACATTTGTATGTTAAGATTAACATTTGTATGCTAAGATTAACATTTGTATGTTAAGATTAACATTTGTATGTTAAGATTAACATTTGTATGTTAAGATTAACATTTGTATGTTAATAATTCAAGTGTAACATAAGCGATTATATTTAATTAATCGGAAGCTAATCTGAGCAGCGTCAAATTTATTTAGGTTTATATATAAGTCTGTAAGTTTGTAACTGTTATTTCATTGTTGAAGAATAAGTAAAGGGTCTCTCATAGTCGATTTCGACTGTAGCCTTTCCGACTGGTTAAGTCAATATTTAATGATTTATATATATATATATGTTTAAATATTTTAAGAATTATATTAAAAAGTAGATTGTATTGCTTTTTAAATCAATAATTAATGTTTTTTATGTATGATTAAATATTTTAAAAATTATATTAAAATGTAAATCTCTTGAACTGTTAAACGATTCGAGTTAATTTTACTGTCGATATAACAGATATTTCAATATACAATAAAGGACAAAAATACTTGCCAAAAGGCGAGGGGTTTGACTTGGTTTACAGCTGTTTCAGGAGATGCCTTTATTTCCCTAGCTTATCCAACAATTCAAGCTTGTTCTTTATGTTGTGCTGCTAAAACCAGTTGAGAATTCTAAGGGAGTGACATAGAAAAAACGAATGATAGTTGAACTCTTTTACTTTATACATTCCTAATGAATTCATGTTAAATGTGTACCTATTGAAATATTATCGAAATGACAAGCAAATCAATGTTACTGCTTTAGATTAGTTTTAGACTTTCTCAGAGTCAGCTCTAAAAATCCATTAACAAAATAAATACTACAGCAATTAATATTTAATAAATGTTTACATTTATGGTATAGTTGAAACACTTGTGCTCACTTGTGCTCACTTGATCGCAATAAGTGTATACCTATAAAAATATTATAGAAATGACAAACAAGTTATTATAACAGCTTTAGATTAGTTTCAGACCTTCTCAGAGTCAGCTCTAAAAATCCATTAACAAAATAAATACTACTGAAATTATTCTTTAATAAATGTATATATTGAAACTAAGTTAAACTAAGTCTGCAACTCTCACTTATGCGTAATAAGTGTATACCTATTGAAATTATAGAGAAATTAAAAAGCGATCGTTATAAAATAATACTACATGCCATGGTTAAACGGTGGTCTGAAGAATTTGACAAGCCTTCTACGACAAAATTACTTTATGCCTCTTTTGAGCGAACTATTCTGGAATACGAATCTTGTGTGTGATCTCCACAATATTCGGTACATCAAAACAGCATTGAGTCTGTGCAAAAGTAGTTCTTACTTTTTGCGCTTCGTGGATATAACTGGCTTTCGGTAATTGACTTGCTCTTCTTACTCCAGTAGACTTCTATTAATCAACCTTCCATCTCTAGCTAATCCCTGTATATGGTTTTCTTACTAAAATTAAAACATTTTGACATCGAATCCTCTGTATTATTAAACCTCTTTTCCTTCTTGAAGTACTCGTAACTTTATCCATTTAACTCAAATCTTAAAGGCTACTCTCACTTGTCCTTAAATGCCACTATCAAAAATCTCAGATCTCAGATGGTTGCTGCGTGCTTTACGCGTGCTGATAAGACAGCGATAATGATAATGATATGCCGCCTACTCTTCAGGCTCGCTCCTCCTGATTATGATAATAATGCGTGTCGCTGTTTAAGCCATGAAATTGCTACCTTTTGGCCCGAAGCGCGCTTTATTTGCCTAATAAGCTCAAGCAGCAAACAAAAAAAAGAAGGCAAAAGAAAACAAAAACAGACAAAAAAAGTGCAGGCTTAAAGTCGAGCACACAATGTGCCACTTTGTTGTTGTTGTTGTTGTTGTTGTTGTTGTTGTTGTTGGGGGCACAAGTGCTTAACAAGCTGTTTTGCATGGACCAACAAGACCGGTAGCCAGGCCCGTAGCTGTTGACCATAACAGCAGCAACAATGCAGTTAATGTGGGAAAAAACGTCAAGAATGCGCGTTGAAAATTGCACGCCTGGCAAAGTTTCAGCCTCGACTCGAAGCTCCAGTTAAAAAACTTCCCCCGATCCGTATGCAAAAACAGCTGAAGGCGGACTGGGAACGAGATCAGCTCCAGTTGCAGCTGCCTTTCGACTCTGCCACTGAATTGTGTGGCTACCTGCAAATTTTATCTGCCAACTTCTTTTGGCTCTGGGCACGAAACAATTCACACTTTGCACAGGGAAAGAAAAAGGAAGGAGTAAGGAGGGAACTCGTTGCGTGTTGGCGGCTGTTCATTGGATTTGCTGATCATTTGCTTAAATAGCCCAAGGGGACACCAAGTAAAAGGCGGACAGATAGACAGACAGACGGAGAGACAGACAGACAGATGGAGGGACAAACAAACAGACAGACAGACAGACAGACAGACAGACAAACAGACAGACAGACAGACAGTTGCGACTGTTGGGTGGCTGCACAAATCTCGGCCCAGAAACTGAGCATACAAAGGTGTCGACTGGCATTTGGCCAGGATTTTGCGTGTTTATCGCGATGAGTTTGGGCCAAAAATTATTAGCTGCTTAATGGCACAGTTGTTGTTGTTGGCCAGGACCTCCAGTGGGTTTTGTTGTCGTCATTGCGTGAGCTGAGGGAGTTTAGAAACAAAAATACAGTTTGCATATTTATTAAGTTTATTTATTAAGTTTAGCCTAAAATGTGTTTGGAAAATAGTTATGATATTTTATTATTGCCAATGAAGTTTGAAATGTGCATAGAATTTAATTTAAAATTTTTTTACAAGTTCTTAAATGCTTAAATTATTTTCATATTATTTTAATTACATAATTAATAAGTGTTAAAATTTAAAGCAATATAACAAAGGCATAACGTTTTTTCTAACGTTTTCATTAGCTTCAAAATATTTTATACATTCATAAGTTATTAATTAATTATAGTTATATTAATACATGATTAAATGTACATAGTATACATTATACTATTTATTTTTATTAATTTCTTAACATTAAATATATTAAATATGTTTTTATTTCATTTAAATTATATTAATAGAATAATAAATAAATGTTTGCAATTTTAAAATAATTAAAATATTCATAAGTTATTATTTTCTTTTTAGCTTTATTAATATTAAAATAAATGTACATGGTATAAATTGTATTATTTATTTTTATTAATTTATTAACATTAAATAGACAAATATGTATTTATTTTTAACTACAGAAAATTGTTTTTATTTAATTTAAATTATATTAATAGAATAATAAATAAGTGTCCCCTAATTTAGACATTTCTGTTTGCTTGAAATAATTTTGTTTATTTTTTTATTATTAAATTCAGAATAAAACTTGAACATTTTTAAATTATTCAAATAAATTCTTGAATTGTTTAGACAAATTTTAAATAGTTTAAAGGGGCGATATCGTACTTTCAATATTTTTACTGTTTATTAAATACATAAAAACTCTTGGTAATTTTTTAATTATTCAAATAAATAAAATCAATTTTAAGAGACGCCACTTTTAATATTTTCACTATTTTCCCCACAAAAACTAATTAAAAAATATTTGCAAAAAGTTATAATATTGACTTAGCTGGCTAGAAAAATGCCAATCCAATAATTTTAATGCGACTTAAAGCTCGTGAGGCACAACGAACACAAGTTCATGTTGCATTGCAATGTAATAAAAATGTTGTTGTTGCTGTTGTTGCAACAACGGAGGCAAGTTTTGTGGCAGCAATGCCACAAGCTGCACAAAACGATAACAAGGGGAAAACCTTTATATATATATAAGTATATATATATATATAAATAAAATAAATAAACTAAACCAAAAGCAGGCAAAGACTTGGAGACTGGGAGACTGGACGACTGGGAGTCTGAGAGTCTGCGAGTCTGTGAGTCGAACTCTGGGTAAGTGCTGCTAAATGGGTTCCCCATTAAAGCTCATTTGAAATCAGACACGTCCGATTAAAATCTCATTTCTCACCTTGTGGCTGCAGCTCAAATTGGCGTTGCAACAGGCGGGCATGCGGCATGTGGCACGGACTTGGTGGCAGCAGGGCAGGCTAAAGGCAATGGCAATAGCAACAGCAACAGCAAAGGGAAAGACAACAAACAGCTGCAAAAATCATATTTACAGGCAAAGAAAAACATTGCAACTGCAACGCGGCAAACTGACAACTTGCAACTTGCAACTGGCAAACTTCTTGGTGGCCCAAACCAAACCAAACCATTGATAGTTGGCCCAGCGATAGAGGCCCACGAGTATTTCACGCCTTTAGCCACTTATTAAAATAGGCAAAATGTCTATTAGCCTGCAGTCCGCAGTCCGCAGTCTTTGCACAGTTTTGCCTCAGGTTGGCTCAGTGTGTGGGTTCAAGTTTGTTAGCCATCTGCAGAGGCAGCAGTAGCTTGTCAATGCTTGGCTTCAGTTGGTGGCTCAGTTGGTGGTTCAGTTGGTGGTTCAGTTGGTGGCTCAGTTGGTGGTTGCCTGCCGACATTCATAATAATAATTTGGTTGGCCCATTATGATGATCGGTTAGCTCGGCATTATCTCTGATATGATATCAATTGTTTTTTCTTTAGTATAGGAAAAGTGTAGAGAAAATAAGCAGAGATTAGTGAGATTTACATTCCCTCCAGTGTCACTTGACTTTTGGGGTATTATCATTAATTATTTATTATTTAATGTCGCTTGAATGATGTCGAAAAATAAATTATTTAATGTTTATTCTAAAATAGTTAAATATGATGTTAAATTATTTTTTTTTTAAATTATATGCACTAGATATTAATTGCATTCCATTATTTTGGAATTAAGTAAGCGCAAGACATTCATTGTAACTTGATTTTAACTGTGGGAAAAGTAGAATTAACCAGTCGGAAAGGCTTCAGTCGAAGTCGACTATGAGAGACCCTTTACTTATTCTTCTAAACGGAAATAAGAGTAACACTAATAGTTGTTAATAGACGCGTTGTAGCGTCAATATGTTCTTGTTCTTCCTTTGGCCCGACACTGAGTAATATTGAGTTTTGAATAACTTCCGAGTTTATTATCCGATCGTGATTAAATTTTCAGGATATATTAGAACCCCGCTGCCTGTTCTGTGTGCCAAAATTCAAGGCTCTAATTTTAAAACTAACCATTATATGGGATTTTAAGCTTTTTTTTTTTAATAACTTCCGAGATTAGTATCCGATCGCAATGAAATTTCCAGGATACATTAAAACTGTAATACCCGTCCTGTGTTCCAAAATTCAGGACTCTAGCTTTAATATTTCTCGTTTTATGGGATTTCAAAAAATTTTTTCTCGATTTACGGAGGCGGAAGGGGGTGTGTCAAAATTTTAAGATAAACTTGATCTGCTTAGCCCATAGACGAACCACCATACCAAATTTGGTGACTCTAGCTCTTATAGTCTCTGAGATCTAGGCGCTGATACAGACGGACAGACGGATAGACAGATAGACGGATAGACAGATAGACGGACGGACGGACGGACTGACAGTCGTACGGACAGATGGACGGACAAACGGACGGAGTAACAGATGGTGAACGGACGGACGGACGCACGGCCGGACGGACGGAAGGACGGACAAATTGATTTGACTCGGCTGTTGATGCTGATCAATAATATATAGTTATTATGGGATCTGCCAGATTTCCTTAGACCTGTTACGCACATTTTGTCTTTGACAAACTTAATAGACCCTTATACTTTTTTAAAGTAAGGCTTCAAAAACAGGGTATAAAAATATACAAATTGATTAATTGTATATATTTTGCAATGTCATTTTATTAGAATTTTAACAAATGTAGAAAGACAAGACGATATATTTCATATTCTGCTGAAAAATGAAGTACAAGATAGAGAATGTTTAATTCAATATTAATAAGATTACCATGTCTTTCATAGCCATTAGAGAATAATTATAACAGAATTAGATAGTTTATAGTTGTATTATATTTAAATATTATTTAATGTCACGTGACAATAATACAACTAAAAATAATGAATAAAGAAAACTCATAAACGCATTAAGTTCAATTAGATATTAATACATAGTTACTAGTTTAATGGCATTTTGTTTTATATTTATTTGTATATAAATAAATATTTATTGATATTTATTTATATTTTTTTATATTTATTTATATTTATTTATATTTATTTATATTTATTTATATTTATTTATATTTATTTATATTTATTTATATTTATTGATATTTATTTATATTTATTTATATTTATTTATACTTATATTTATTAATATATGTATACTCTTATTTATATTTACTTAAATATGCTATTATTTATTTCTCTATATTTTTATTTATTCATATTTATATTTATTTTAATAAGCTTAAGTATATTTATGCGTTTTTTTGTTGCACGCCACTCAAAGCAGAATGAAAATGCAGTTGAAATTATTTATGAACGCTTGACCGATCTTAGAACAACTCGATTAACTATACAAGCCTAATCTTAAGCATATATCTAAGAGATATATAACCGATATCTGTTATGTTAACTGCCGCCCCTATTGACTGACCGTTTTTTAATTAACTCCCCCGCAACTTGTTGGAGCCGCGTTCTAATCAAAACTTATTAGGTGCGTGTCCAGAGGAGCTCGAAGGCACGCCATGGGCACACTCTTCCCTCTTCCCCCCTCCCCCCCCCCCTCTTTTCGTGGAGGAAGCAAGCATGAATGAATGAGTATGAATAAAAAAAAAAGAAAAAAGAAAAAAAACCAACGCATACACGCGAATGCAGCCTGGGGCAAGTAAGTAGTAAGAGATAGATGGGGGAAACAGGGCAACGGGGGGGGGACGGGGGGAGACAGTGGCAGCCTTTTGGGCCGTCTGCAAGGCGACGGTCGCGCGCATGACTCGTAAATAAAATTGTAGCCACGAGCAGTTGCTGTTGTTGTTGCTGTTGTTGTTGTTTTTAGCCATTCGAGGCTAAGCGGAAGCTGCGACCAGTTAGCCAGCAGAGTCTTTGGGCCTCTTGGCCAAGATCAGACCGCACAGCAGCTGGCCAAAATGGGATTGTGTAAGGTTAGGGAACGTTTGCACACAGTGCACACACAGTAAGCCACAGTTTTTGGGCTGTAAATTGCTGGTCTGCTCACTGTTATCAGTGCTGCCAGATCGCATAGCCAGAAACATACCAAAGAAAACAGGCTGGCAATGTTGGCAAGTGCCGCTCCACATTATCTCTGTGTGTGCGAGTGTGTGTGTGTGTGTGTGTGTGTGTGTGTGTGCTCTGTGCGTGTTCCCATAATATTTAAAAATCACAAAAATTGCCCAAGTTAATTGCAATTCTTTTTTTTTTTTTTTGTTCCCCCATTGCGTGCTGGATGTGTGAACTGATAAGCAAGTTGGCCAAGAGCAGCAAGGAAGTAGCTAAAAACAAAAATAATATGTATACTAATAACATCTGTTGGGGTTATAGGGGTTTTCATGAATTGTTGAGTCTTACGGATTTTAAAACAGTTGTCTTAAAAGTATAGGAAAATATATAAAAATGTATGTCATTCATTTTTGGGATATGAAAATATGTATATATTTAATTTTAAAAATATATATTTAATCAATAAGTATATATAACATATTATAATAATTCATATTATAATGGTTTAATAGATTCAGTTATTTATATATGTTTTAAATTTGATAATTATTTCATTTAATATACGCATTTTTCACTTTTAAGTTTTCTCTATTTTTCAAAGCGTTTTTACACAATTTTTGCTTATATTTAAAAATACAAAATATATTGGAAATTGTTATAGTTACAATTACAATTACAACTGTACAAATAAGTATTTCAATAATTTACAAAAAAAGAAACATTTGTTCATCCTAAAGACAAGTGATAAATTGGCAGTTTTTATGGCAAATCCTATAGATCAGATCCTGTTGCAGAATAGTAGTAGAAGTAGAAGTATCTTTAATTAATAGTTTTTAGACCCTTTACTTTAAAAAAGTAAATAGGGTCTTATAAGTTTGTCAAAAAAAAAATGTGCGTAACAGGTCGAAGGAAGTCCGGCAGACCCCATAAAGTATATATATTCTTGATCAACATCACCAGCCGAGTCGATATAGCCATGTCCGTCTGTCCGTCTGTCCGTCTGTCCTGCTGTCCGTCTGTCCTGCTGTATGAGCGCCTAGATCTTAGAGACTATAAGAGGTAGGGTCTCCAAATTTGGTGACAATACTCCTGCGGCCCCCGAAAAGGTCAAGTTTGTTTTAGAATTTTGCCACGCCCCCTTCCGCCCCCAAAAATCGTAAACAAAATTTTTGAAATTCCATAAAACAAAAAATATAAAGGCTAGGTTCCTGAATTTCGGCACACAGGACGAATATCAGTGTCCCAACGTATCCTGAAAATTTCATCGCGATCAAATAATAATCTTGGAAGTTATTCAAAAAAAACTTAAAATCCCATATAATGGTCAATTTTAGAACTGGAGCCTTTTGGCACACAGGACAAGCATCGGGGTACTAATGTATCCTGAAAATTTCATGGTGATCGGATGATAAACTCGGAAGTTATTCAAAACTCAATATTACTCAATGTCGGGCCAAAGGAAGAAGAATAGCATATTGACGCTACAACGCATTATGGGAACTATTAGTGATAATCTTATTTCCTGTTTGAAGAATACGTAAAGGGTCTCTCATAGTCGACTTCGACTGAAGCCTTTCCGACTGGTTATTTATTTTTTTGTAACAGTTATTCTTTATATATAATCTGTCCAGTCGAACAATTAACAAATAATAATGGTAATAACGTTAAGATTTCAGGATGTGGGGTTTAGACATTGTCATGAATGAGGGTGGGGAGGGAAGGCTTAGACTCTCATGTGAGGGAGATCTAGCGGGTGGCACTGCTATTGTCCAGCAGGTGGGTTAATGGCAAGGGGGTTGATGTGCCTGTCAAGGCGTTTCAGACAGGATCTGCTTAGCCTAGAGATCTTCTGATGGAGCCACGGAATTCCTAGCTCCTATTCCTTCCTTCCTATTTATCTCCTCATATGGATATGATTCTAAGCGCCCTGTTTTCAAACCTTTGTATTTGAAGACGTTTAGCTTTGTTGGCATTGCCCCATAGAGGAATTCCATATATCCACATAGGCTTCATTATGGCTGTGTATATACATACTATAAGCAACTTGATTCGCAGCCTTAGTGTTGATCTCATGCCCAAGAGCCAGAGATACTTACCTCCTTAGTCTCTAGTTCAGCTGCAACCTTTTGTTGAGGAAATGAGGTCGCCAGGTCAGCTTTCTATCTAGAAGAAGTTCCAGGTACTGATAGGCTGTAACAATATTTATTTATATATTGATCAATGTTGTTAAATTTGAAAGTATATTAGAATATGATGGATAAATATAATTTTAATTTAAACTATTATGTATGTTGTTAAAATGTATTTCTAAATATGATCTTAGATCTGAGATTTTCATTATAATTAGAGTTAATTCGTTTCTCAGCAGTAGATTTTTATATTAATTTTAAATACAACTATGTTACAACTCTGCTGCTCATAAAGTTAATTTATAAATATCATATTATATTAGAGATATTCTTTATACTAATCGAAGTTAATTCATTTCTTTTCTGTAAATTTTTAAACTAAATTTAAACTTTTGTAAATGTTGCTCAACAAATTAATTAATTAGAATTTCTTATATTATAGAACTTCTTTATAATTGAAGCTAATTCATTTCTAATTAGTTGATTTATAAATTAAATTTAAATGTAATAATTATAGTAAAATCTTTATTAAAATCAGAGTTATTTCGTTACTTACCTGTACACTTTTTTCTATGATTTGTTAAACTTATGAAAATATAACAAAATTATCACAATTTTGTCAACTTCCAAAATTTAAAAATATTATCAAATATATTATTATTATTTTATTTATTTATTTCTAATTATAAATCATTAAATCATGCTATTTCCTTTGCCTTCAAACTCCTCTCTAAGTTAATTTGCCGTCGGCAAATGTGAAGGGGTTAAAGCCACGTCTAAAGACCTTGCGTAATGCTCATAAGTTGCAATTGGATTGGAACTGAAACTGAGACTGAGACTGAGTGACCTTCAACTGCTGCTGGTGCTTTTGGCTAGAAGTTGATTGTTTCACTTTCATCAGAAAGTTGATTATATTTTCGCGCGAATTTTGCGCTGAACTTTGGCTTCCATTGACCTCATGCGATCTGCGGACAAATCCAACAAACAGCCTCAACGTCCAGACTGTTTTTGGGATCTAGGTCGGAGTTGGAGACGATGACGGGGGGGATATTGGGGTTGGCGTTGGGGTTGGGGTTGGGGTTGAAACGGGGCCAATTGCAGTGCAGGATTTGTGGCATGTCCTTGACTGTGGTGGCCATTGTATCGTGTTTCCTACTTGCCGCACAGTTTTCACTTTTCGCTGTGGCTCATAAAATTGCAAGCAGTATTTAACAGTCTAGCAAAATATATATATATCTGCTGCCAGAGCGTGTATCTATGTATCTATGTATCTGTGTATCTATGTATCTATGCGACTACGACAAGCGCATTGGCTGTTTTGGCAGCATCTTGATGTTGGCCATAAGTGTTATGTAAACTGTCTGCCTTCATTTGACGCTTTGCTCCAGCGGTTTTCAGTTACATTTAAACGTTGGGTCAACGCTGCTTTCATTTACTTCTTCTATTCAAGAGCTTTTGCTGCTGCCTCCAAATGACCCTTGACCCTTTGCCGAACTTGTGTTAATCGCTTTTAGACGCTTGGAAATCGATGCCTTAGCCAAAATAGCCTCACTTTAATACTTTCTATGAACTCAATAAACGCAAAAACGATATAAGGTGTCTAAAGAGTTTTATATAATAAAATGCAAAGAGCTGTTTATAGATATAAATATATTTATATATAATAGATATATAAATGTATTAAGCCATGAAATTATTTAGTGTATCCTAAAGGAAATTTTGGTAGTTAAACTATTGCAGTTATTATGTTCTACATGCAAATGGTTGAATCTTTAAGCTAGGGGAAAATAGACAGCAAATTGTTCGAAGTAATTTCATTCTTTTATATTTAATAACCCAAACTTTCTTTTTTTTATACCCTGTGCGCATTACAAATGGGCAAAATAGGGTATAATGAAGTTGTGCAAATGTATGTAACAGGCAGAAGGAGGCATCTCCGACTATATAAGGTACTATATCGGTCTATATAGGTCTGTCTGTCCGACTGTCCATTGGTCTATCTGTCTGTCCGTCCATCCGTCTGTCTGTCCATTTGTCTGTCGGTTTGTTCGTCCTTCCGTCTGTCCGTCCGTCCATCCGTCTGTCTGTCCGTCCGTCCATCCGTCTGTCTGTCCGTCTGTCTGTCCATCCGTCTGTCGGCTTGTCCGTCCATCCGTCTGTCTGTCCGTCCGTTTATCCGTCAGTTTGTCCGTCCCTCCGTCCGTTTGTCTGTCCATCCGTTCGCCTGTCCGTCGGTCCTTCCGTCTGTCCGTCCATCCGTCCGTCCTTCCGTCCGTCCTTCCGTCCGACGTCCGTCTGTCCGTCCGTCCGTCTGTCCGTCTGTCTGTCCGTCCGTCTGTATAAACGCGTGGATCTTAGCATCTACATACTATAACAACTAGAGACTTCAAATTTGGAATGCTTTTTATTCAATTTATATCAACACTAATTAGATAAATTTAGAAAAACTGAAAATTACGCTTTACCCTCTTTTAAATACAAATACCCAATTATTTAATGTCTAATTGAGGTTTTAGTTTAATAACTGAAAGACATTTGTATGTAAAATATATAAAGTCTATTTAACTAATAATTTCGTGGTTCAAAATTCAAAAATAACTCTCAGTTTTTATATAATTGAACTGTACAAATTAGGGACTTAAAATATATATTTATAATATTGATTCATTTCATTTCAATTTCCATTATAAAATTTATGAACTTTTCTTAATCTTATTACTTTAATTTAAATTTAAACAATATATTTACTTAGATAGTTCATCTGCAAGCCTAGGAAATGTTAGTTTAATTGCTTATTTTTAACCGAATTTCTAGATTTCTTTTTACTCTGCAATTTATATTACTTCTTCTGCTTGGCTACTAGCTATTTTTTTAGACAGTTTATATTTAGAAATCTGTGAAATATAATCGATTATTTAAACTGCTTTTGTTCCTCCGCTATTCTCTGTCATTTCCATTGCTTTTCTTCTTGCTGCTGCTGCTGCCTGTTGATTGGTGACAAAAGTCATGCTCAAAACATTGTCCACTCCATATGGCGAATGACATGGCCTAAAGGCTTTTGCGTATGCCCCAAAGGCGTTACCCAATGTCACAGTCAGAGCAGAGAATCCGAACTCCACAGAGATGTACTACGTTGTGGATCTGTGTGTAGACTACTGTTGTCTGGTATTATGGCTGCGTTGTCTTTCATTGTTCACCGGCCCTGTCTACTTTGATATGCATCCAATCACTGAGCTCCATTTGTTGTTGTTGTTGTTGTTGTTGTTGTTGGCTTTAAGGGATCCTCTCGTAGTTTATGCCACCATAACAATTGTACTTTTTCACATACTCAGGCGTTCTTCGGACCAGATTCCACCATTTTAGCCGTCAGTTGTCAGCATGTTTGTATTTTTCTTACTTTTATACTTATTTCTTCTTCTCTTTTTCTTTTTTTTGTCGTACATTTTTATTGCATTTTTCAAGCAATTACTTTGAATATCACCAGCAGCATGCTTTGCTCCTTTGTCTGCTTGTCTGTCTGTCTTTCTGTCTGTCTGTCTGTCTGTCTATCTGTCCTTCTGTCTTTCTGTCTGTCTGTCTGTCTGTTCGTCTGTCAAACGCACTGTCAACGTGCGCTTGTCAAGGCTTTCAGCCAATCTCTCTGGCAAAAAGAGTCGCATTTTGTGCTGATTTAAATCTGCGCCCCGCACTGTAAAATTGCTACTCATGGTAATTGCCCTGCAGCCACAGAAGTTGAAGCTCTTTGCATTATGGCTGCCGCCTTTTGACTTGAAAGTCGACTGCCGCCTGCCTGGTTGTTGTTGTTGTTGTTGCTGCCACTGGCGTCAGTTGGCGACCAGTTGATGCGACCGACCTGTCCCCTGTCCTGTCTTCTGTCCTGTGTCTGTCCAGTGCCCGTCCTGTCCCTTTCCGTCCTTTTGTCCCCTTTTCGTTTCAACGTTCTGCAATGGCTTTCGGGCAATTAATGGATGAATACTTTAAGTGAGTGATGGAATGACACTTTTGTGTACTTGTAAAGCATTTTTATGCTCGTACCAGTACTTCTCTTCCATCTCTCTCTCTCTCTCTCTCTCTCTTTTACTCTAACCATCTCTGTCTTCTTTCATCTCTCCTCTCGCTGCGTAAGAAAAATCCGAAATGTTTGGCTTGTATTAATTGGCGCATAGAGACGAGCGCCAATTAGACGTCCATTGGTTTTTAAGTTGAATGGATGGATGGGATGGGATGGGATGGATGGGATGGGATGGATGGATACTATGCTAGAATTTATGAAAATTATCTGAATATGTGGCAAATCGTTTCATAATGAAGCTCTGCGGATAATGACAACTGCAAGGCATTGCTAGAAGATTGTATATTGAAAAACGAGGCTTAGAAATGGTTACGTGAGTTGATTACAAAGCGGCAAATATTGTGTAGAAGTTAGAAATTCAATTATATTCAAAATTTAAGAGGAAGCTACAATAACACACAAGAGCGGATCCTTGCGGAACTCCACGATTAACGAGCATTAATGTCGAGAACTTAGACACAGTGACTACAGATTGATATCTATCGCTTAAATATGATTTAAGTTGGTAGATAAAGCATTAATAATATTAGATAACAACATAAACTATTAAAAAACAAGCCGATCAGTCGAGCGGGCGCGACAGTAGGATAGCCTGTGCAGCTTCAAAGAAAAGTATTTTCATTATAATGGGATTTAAATATATCGCTTGAAGTCCATTTTGCTTGCATAGTCTGGCAACACTGGACTGCGACTGTTGATTGTTTATGTTTAACGCCACAGCAGACGAAAGGCAAATCAAACATACATGAACAAACGCGTCTTTTCGTTCATTATATCGTCGGCGCGGCGCAGCGACTGCGCTGCTACTGCGCTGCGTAAATTTGTTTCTTTAATAACTTCTGAGTTCAATATCCGATCGTACTGAAATTTGTAGCACACATTGAGAATAGAATACTTATTATGTGTGCCAAATCTCACGTCTCTAGCTATAAAACTGCTCTTGTTATCAGCTTTTCCGAGTTATGGGCGATGGGGGCGTGGCATCGCGATGAAATTTTCAGGACACATTAAACCCAAGCTTTTTATCATGTGTGCCAAATCTTAAGTCTCTAGCTTAGACATTGCTTATGTTATGGTGATTTTTCTAATTTTAAAACCAACGGGACTCGATATCGAAAATTGAAAATAAACTTTATCTGCTTATGGTATTCAGGAACCTACATTCCAAATTTTAAGTCTCTAGCTCTTATTGTTGCTGAGATCGACGCGTTCATACAGACGGACAGACGGACAGACTGACAGACGGACAGACGGACGGACAGACAGACGGACAGGTGTCAATCGACTCCGCTATTGATACTGATTAAGAATATATATACTTTATATGGTCGGAGATGCTTCCTTCTGCCTGTTACATACATTCACACAAATTCATTATAGCCTTTTTTGCCCATTTTCAATGGGCACAGGCTATAATAATGGATAAATCGATAGCATAAATATTTGATATTTAAAATATAGTCAGACTTATAATAATGGATAAATCGATAGCATAAATATTTGATATTTAAAATATAGTCAGACTTTATTAGATTGCTTAACATTTTTAACCCTTTACTTTAAAAAAGGAAATAGGGTCTATTAAGTTTGTCAAAAAAAAAATGTGCGTAACAGGTCGAAGGAAGTCTGGCAGACCCCATAAAGTATATATATTCAGCATCACCAGCCGAGACGATATAGCCATGTCCGTCTGTCCGTCTGTCCGTCTGTCGTGATGTATGAGCGCCTAGATCTCAGAGACTATAAGAGCTAGGGTCACCAAATTTGGTGACAATACTCCTGTGACCCCCGAAAAGGTCAAGTTTGTTTTAGAATTTTGCCACGCCCCCTCCCGCCCCCAAAAATCGGAAAAACCCTAATAACTCGAGTAATTTAAAAGATACAAGTTCCAAAATCGGCATACATAAAATTTACTTTCCTTTCGATGCGTACTAAAAATTTCATCGAAATCGGACAATAAACACCGGAGATTCGAAGCAAACAAATTATCGAATGTACAATGACAGGAAATGTGCAGGAAATGTGCAGGAAATGTGCAGAAATGTGCAGATATGTTAAGATTAACATTTGTATGTTAAGATTAACATTTGTGTGTTATTAATGCTGTTAAATTGAAAGAAAAACTTGCTTTAATTCTTGCCTCTGTCTGCTTTGCATTCTTTCACTGTTTTTGTTGCTAACTAAAACAGTCAACACTTCAGTCAGTTTACAGCCGCATTCCTTGCACCAGTTTTTACACCCAGATTGGCGTATACTTTCCAGTTGTTGTCGAAAACTTACCCATCCCATCCCTGGCCAGCGTCATAATCATAATGAGTGCACGAGCAAAAGCGCCAACATTCAATTTGACAGGTCGTGCACGCTCGTTTCGTAGCGATCGATAGTGATCGCGATCTTGAAAGTGGAGTAGGAGGTGGGAGTGGGAACACTGGGAATAGTAGTAGTAGTAGTAGTAGTAGAAGAAGGAGTAGCAGTGGGAGTAGGAGTAGCAGTAGTGGAAGGCAGCTGCTGCTCTGCATAGAGAGCCAAGTGCAGCTCTCAGTTTTGAGTGCTTACCATATCGAAGCTGACAATCTCAGCTACTGCTCCTCTTGCCAACTCTTCGCTGCCCAACTGTTGGCTATGTCTAGCTGCTGCTATCTGCAACATCTGTGGCCTCATTACAGGCTAAAAGTCTAGCGTCTTTTTGGGCCTGTTAATGGCCAACTTTGCGCAGATGTCGCGATAAATATGCGCTGATCACGTATCTGAAGCGATATTCTGCCTGCTTTGCTTCTTTTTTTTCTGTTGTTGTTGCGTGTGCCACAACACCTCTGTCCACCCCTCTGTCCACCCCTCTCTCCACTCCTCCTACACCCCTCTTCATGCACTTTCAAATTAAGTAGAAAATTGTAAACTGATTCATGGCACATACCAAAAAAAAACAACATTTATCACTGCGCACAACACAACAAGAATTATTAAATTCATAACTGATAAGCTGAGTTTCCCTTAACTTCTCTGCCTTCCCAATTTCCACTGCTATCAACGTAAATATTATTAATGAATTTATGTTCAACACATTTGGGGGGAATTTTTGATAGGTATAATTATCTGATTTTGTTACATTTTAACAATTCTAATTTCCACACAAATCCACGTTGTTCCACGTAATTTAATTAAAAGCAAATAATTATATGTACGCCCTGGAGTTATCAGACTTCCCTCCCCACCCCCCTGCTACAACTCTCTCTTAACTTCTACTCCCTGTTTATCTCTAACCATAAGGTGACATCTTTTTCATTTGCTCAACGACGACAAACAATATATATCATTGGGGTATTTAGAACTTTTAATACGTGTTTTAGTTATTGTACGCATTATTGTAAATTTAATGAGTTTACCGCACACACACACACATACCCTCAGATACAGATACTTTGTGTTTAGATACAGATACAAAAGTCATTGCTGTTATTAATTTTTGTGTCATGTTGTGTGGCCGTGTTACGCTTTTTTGCCTCATTGCCACTTATAGACCTGTTTCTGTTGTTGCTGTTGTTGGTGTTGTTGTCATTGGTGACACATTTGTCTTGATCGTAAATACATTAGTAATACTCTCTTGCTTATATAGTTACATATATACATATTTAATCGCTTTGTTGTTTGGTCAACAGAGAAACAGAGAAACAGCAAAAAAAAATTAATAAACATTTACGATTGCGATTACGAGTGCTCACTTGGACCTCCATTGTCAGTTGTCAGTTGTTCGCACTCTTAATTAATTTATGCGTACTGTTTTCGCATTAAAATTATCATAAATGTTTGTCAAATCATCGACAGGAGGTGCAAAGTGCGTTTCAAGTGTCTGAAATGAAATTAAACTAGAGATGAAGAAGTCAAATAATTTTTGTACTAACTATTGGGGTCTGCTTTCGTCACTAGCGTGGACTGCCGTCCACAGTAATATAAAGAAAATGTTATTATTGCATATAAAGTGATAGTACATTGTATTCTATGAATAAAACGAATGTCAAGTCAACATAAACAGCAGCAAAATAGTTGAAAAATTTGTGGAAAAACACGAATTATTAACTGACATTAAGTAGAAATTAGAATGTGATGTAATTTTGGAGAGTGCCAGTACAAAAAGAAAACAGTCAAGCAATAAATAAATTATTTAGAAATTGCGTATAAAATGCGATATAAAGAACAAGAATTATTCAAAAATGTAACAAATGAAAATTTACTGCGAAAAATTCATAGAATCAGTTAAAGTTGCATATAAAATGATATTTGACAAATGTTTTTATTTTAAATATAAAGCAGAATATTTTCTTTACAGTTGGTAAAAATTAAATAGTAAGAAGGAGAGTCGGGGCGACAGTAGGGTGTCCTGAGTCATCCTTCTTTGTTATTTTTGGCCCGCCAAAGACTGCATACCCTTGACGAATTCTGATGCACTTTTCCACCGATCTTTGATATGTCAACTTTGAATATCACCAGCAGCATGCTTTGCTCCTTTGTCTGTCTCACTGTCTGTCTGTTCGTCTGTCCGTTCATTCGACCGCCCGTCTGTACGTCCGTCCGTCCGTCCGTCTGTACGTGCGTCTATTCGTCCGTCTGTCTATCCGCCTATCGGTCCGTCTTACCGTCTGTCCGTCCGTCCGTCCATCTATCCGTCTGTCGGTCCATCTGTCCATTAGTCTGTCCTTCCGTCCGTCCGCCTGTCCGTCCGCCTACCCATCAGTCAGTCTGTCCTTCTGTCCGTCCGCATGGCCGTTCGTCATTCTATCCGTCCGTCCGTCCGTATGTCCATCCATCCGTCTGTCCATCCGTCCGTCTGTCCGTCAGTATGTCCATCCGTCCGTCCGTCTGTCCGTCCATATGTCCATCCGTCCATATGTCCATCCGTCCATCTATCCGTCCTTTCGTCTGTCCATATGTTCGTCCGTCTATCCATCTGTCCGTGCGTCTGTCTGTTTGTCCGTCCGTCCGTCTACCCGTCTGTCGGTCCATCTGTCCGTCCGTCCGTCGGTCTGTCCTTCTGTCTGTCCGTCCGTCAGTATGTCCATCCATCCGTCCTTTCGTCTGTCCATCCGTTCGTCCATCCGTCTGTCTGTCTGTCTATCCGTCTCTCAAACACACTGTCAACTTGCGCCTGTAAAGGCATTCAAGGCAGCTATATGATATAGTGATCCAAATTATACCAAATTGGCTATATTGACTCAGCTGTTGATGCTGATCAAGAATATATATACTTTATAGGGTCGTAGATGTCTGCTTTCATGCATTACACACTTCGTGACAAGATTATAATACCCTCTGCAAGGGTATAAATATATATCTTATATAGTCAATTATATACTGATATTAAACGCTGTTTCACAGTCTCACAGAATTTCCCAGCTCGTCGTTGTTATAATTGAATTAAAAAGTAACTTGAAGTAATGCAGTTTCTTTTCTTTTTTTAATGGCTACTTCTTTGCAATTGAATTTCCGTTGTTTACTTTAATCAAATTTAAATTTGCAGCCTTTTGAAGTAGGCGGCACAGAGCACAGCAAAAGCGCCAAGCAGTGCAGGGGGAAATAATAGTTCAAAGGGGTATTAGTTAAGTAAACATTAAACATAAATGTTTACATTTTGTTATATAAATAAAATAAATAAATATTTGTTAAACACTCGAAGACTGTTTAGGTTTTTTTCGGCCTCCCCCCTTTGGCCTACGCCACTGCTGTGCCACATTAAAACCCCCTCTGAGTGCGTTTGATATCGACAATTAAACATTAAATGAATTTGTTTGACTTTCGTGGGAGCGCCAAGTTGCCAAGTTGCCAAGTTGCCAAGTTGTTGCCATGTTGTTGCCATGTTGTTGTCATTTCAGCCTCATCCGATCTTTCAATTCGATTATATTGAAATAAATTAAACGTTCTTCAATTGAATAATTAGCTTGAGTCGCAGATACTACTACAACTACTACTATATATCGATTTCGAGTCAGCTACGCATAGTCGGTTACACTTTCCGCTACCCTTCCCTGTTCCTCCACAACTGCCCGCCCCCTTCTTTGGCCAAGTGTCGCCCGTTTGTCGCCGTTTGTTGTCGAACCTTTTGCGCACATCTGGGCGTCAGTTACAATTATCCACTTCGATTGCATAAAAAGAAATAAGTGTTGTTGTTGCTTTTGTTTCAGTTACTGCTGTGGGAACTATTTGTGGGGGGAACAGCGGAAGGGGAAGGGGAAGGGGTCAATTCTCTCCTTTATGCCGCCTATTGATTTGCTTTGACAAATTCGTTGACTTGCTGCCATAAATTCTCATTGCATTTCATTTATGTAAAAGCAGTTAACCCCCCCTCCTAAGGGGTGTGTGTGTGTGGGTGTTCGCTCTTCTTTAATTAATTAATTGGCTACGAAAAAAAAATTCAGATCTGCGTTTGCTCGCTTTATTAGAACATTATTGCATTGGCTGCCAATTGAGCGCATAATTGTTATGAGGGTCATTTGAATATTTCCACAAAAGGGCAAATACTCTAATAAAATACAGTCTAAAATAGTCAGCTGTCAACAGCAATAAATATACCTACACTTAAATAGATTATAATTATTCTACTTTTTCTATTCTTCATTTAATTATATGACAATTTGTTAAGGGCGATTTAAACAAGCCGAAGAGTCGGGGGAACCCCAACTGTAATATACCCTGTGGCTCTATGGAGACCCGCTCAAATTTACTCCCTATGTAATTCTCTTGCAATTCGTTTTTTTCGATTTGTGGGTGAAGGGGGCGTGGCATCGTGATGAAATTTTCAGGACAGATTGATTCCGAGGTATTCATCGTGTGTGCCAAATCTCAAGTCTCTAGCCATAAAATTGCGATTTGTGGGCGAAGGGGGTGTGGCATCGTGATGAACTTTTCAGAACACATCAAGCCCAAGATATTTATCATATGTGCCAAATTTCAAGTCTCTAGCTGCAAAATTGCTCTTGTTATGGACTTTTTCTTATATTGTGGGCGTAGGGGGCGTGGCAACCAAAATTATAGATAAACTTGATGTGACTGCAAATATTAGCAGTGCTGGGAGACCAAGTTCAAGCTTCTAGCTCTTACCATCTCTGAGATTCTTTCGTTCATTCGGACGGACAGGCGGACTGACGGACAGACGGGTAGATGAAAATAGCTATATCGACTCGGCTGTTGATGCTGATCAAGAATATATATACTTTATGGCGTCAGCCACGCTTCCTTCTGCCTGTTACATACTTTTAACAAACTTTATATACCCCCACAGGGTATAAAAAGTTGGAACTACCTTTTAATAGTTCATTTTTAAATAAATTTATAATTTATTTATAAGTATTGTTGTTCTTTTATTTTACTTACTTAAAACAGAGATCAAATCATTATTAAATATATATTTATATATATCTTATATATTATATTTATATATATTATTATTTATATATGTACTTATATATATATACATATTTTACATTGGAAATGTAAGAAAGAAATGATAATTTAAAAACTGTTAAAACTCTAGTCTACAATCTTAAGTTATTTCTTTTCTAACTCATCTACATCAACATTCAGCCATTTCATAAATATATACAAACTTTCCTCTTTAAAAACTAACCAACGCACAATCCCAACAACAGGTGGCGCCTTGTTCCCAGTATTCATGCATCTTTCAAGCAGTTTACGTTAAATAATTAATGCAGTAAGAGTTGAGGAAGAGCTCAAAAAAGGAGCTGGCAACATTAATTGATGTTTTAATGTTTGTCAGCAGGCAGGCAGCTCTTATCGTGGGATAATTTTGCATTTTAAATGTTATTTATGTAATTATGTTTGCTTACATTAAGCATAATAAATATTACAAGATAAACAGCATACCAGCAGTTAACAAGCAGAGATAACTCTCTCAAGTTGAGGATGTCACCAAGCAGCTGGGGAATCGGACAAGGGAACGACGACGACGACTTGTCATTAGAACAACAACAACAAGAAAATTGCATATCGAGCGCGTAAAACGCATAAATTAAGAAAATGTCAGTCTGCAGACTGAAGATGCTGTGTGGCAAGAGCAAAAAGTGCCAACTACACAGAGAATGCAGATACAGATACACAGATACACAGATACACAGATACAGACAGATACCGCCAGATCGAAACGGAATCGAAACGTTGTCCAATCGTTGGACACTCTGTCTCTGTGTGTTGTCTTGTCCAACGGCTGCCCCGTGTGGCGTACAGTTTGTCAACGCTGTTGCATGCCACTACGTTTGGGTCTCATTTTACACATTTGCACAAACTGAGAGTCTTTCAGCTTTCTCATTATGTTTGTCAAACTTGGCATAGGTTCATAGCAGTGTGTGTCAGGCTGTAGACAAAATAATAATTTAATATATATGTGAGTTCTCTCCCCAGGTTCGATTCTCCTCTCAATAACTGAAAATATTAACTTTACGACGAGCTGACAAAGTTTTCAGCTTCCAAAGTTTTAAGTCAGTTAGTAGAATCTGTAAGCTGGAAGCCTTGGCAGCTCGCTTTGAAGCTGATATTTTAATAGATTTCAGATAATAGATAGAAAATTATTGAAGCAAATAACTATTAATATAAAATGAGCTTAAAGTAATTAATGCCATTTTTGCAACATAATTGTTTTTATTTAGACAGATAAATAATTAATTAAAATAACTATATATATAAATATAAATTTAGTATTTATTTGCATTTTTGTAACATATTCCATATTTTTATTTGTAAAGATATTAAATTATTATTACTATTTATTGAGATTAATATTTTTTGTAGCCTCCGGATCATGTGTAAATAAATTAAATAATTTTGCAAATAATAGATTAATATTTATATTACATTTTAAAATTAAATTTTAAGTATTATCTATTTAATTACAATTATAATCTTATGTTGACAATAGCTGAAAATGTAAATTAAATATAATACGAGAAAATAAATATTATTTTATAAGAAAATTATACATATTAATTAACCAATACTTATACATTATTATTTATTATTATTTAATTACTTGAAAGGTTTTAAGCAAAGCTGAAGTATTTATTTTAATTTATGTATATTGTTTAAGATTAAAAATAAGCTATTAATATAATTTAATAATTCAGCGAAGAAGTTTTTATATAAAATATTCATAAATATAATAACTTAATAACTTAAGCTATAAATACAGGCTAATGAAAGATAATTCTTAGCTTTTAAAATAGATATTAAAGATTTACAAAATTAATATACTTAGAAACGTATGAGAACATAAACTAAATAAATTAAATAAATTAAATAAATTAAGATTATTACGTCAAATTTACCTTTATTTATAACTTGGAATACTGAACACTGTGGGAAGTAGATCAGTTAAAGAAAACTATATTTTTATTGAATAAATTTTGATTATAGTTTTAGTTTTTGACCTGTAGCTGTTTTTTGATCATTTTAATAAAATGAGTTCATATTTATTATTAAAATTCTCCTCCTAGGCGTTTTTTATATATTTATATTTATATTTTTTTATTTATATTTATATTTTGATTATAGTTCTAGTTTCTAGTTCTAGCTGTTTTTTTTTATCATTTTAATAAAATTAGTTCATATTTATTATCGAAATTCTCCTTCTACGCGTTTTATTTTAATTATATTTTTATTATATTATTTATATTTTTATTTATTCAGTGTTAATTCCCAGCGCTACAAGACAAAGCTTATAAAATAGAGCGCTAGTTTATATAAATATATAAATTATATTAACAAAATTTTAAATTACATTCTTGGCGATAAGAGATTCAACAGCGCGTTACAAACTAAATAAATAGAAAATCCAACAATAGTTATTAAATGCACTTACAATTATTGTGATTTGTGCTTATTAATTAACCAATATTTGTAAAATTTTATCATTTAATTAATACAATTCAATAGCAATAATATTTGTGCATATTAATTAATCAATATTTATACATTATTATTTAATTACTGCATTATTAATACATTATTTAATTAACTAATATTTGTGCATTATTATTTGTTTGTTTTATTTATATTTCATCTTATTATTTGTATATATTTTAATATTTTTTTATTTTTATACAAGTCTGTAAAGTTTTTTGGGGAAAGTGTATAGAAAATTCATTTAGTTGCAGCTTTTTCTGCCGCCTCGTCTTTTGCACCTTGCAATGTAAATTTGTGCGAGTGTATGCCTTGGTTGTCCAGTTTTTATTGGGTTTTATTTTTTCCATTTTTTTTTTCCCTTTGGGTTGGGGCCTTGCATATTTATGTTTCGATGGATGCCACCATCTTGTCGGCGGCATGCAAAAGCTGCAGGGATGGCAACAAAAAACTTGATTGATTGGCCTGCCAAGAGCCAAGAGCCAAAGGGCCCCTGTGGCTGACAATGCCGCAAAAGAGACAACTGATGAAGGGAAAGAAGATGCAAGTAGAAAGATGCAAAAATCTGAGAGATACAATACAAAATGGCCGAGAAGCAGCAGCAGAAGCAAATGGAACTTAACATTGGACGCTGTCAGGTCTGACTGTCTGTCTGTATGTCTGTATGTCTGTATGTCTGTATGTCTGTATGTCTGTATGTCTGTATGTCTGTATGTCTGTATGTCTGTCTGTCTGTCTATCTGTCTGTTTGTTTGTCTCTCTGTTCGGTCTGTCTGTCTGTCTGTTCGGTCTGTCTGTCTGTCTGTTCGGTTTGTCTGTCCGGTCTGTCTGTTTGTCTGTCTGTCTGTCTGTCTGTCTGTTCGGTCTGTCTGTCTGTCTGTCCGGTCTGTCTGTTTGTCCGTCTGTCCGGTCTGTCTGTCTGTCCGGTCTGTCTGTTTGTCTGTCTGTTTGTCCGGACTGTCTGTCTGTCTGTCTGTTTGTCTGTCTGCCTGTTCGGTCTGTTTGTCTGTCTGTTTGTCTATCTGTCCGGTCTGTTTGTCTGTCTGTTTGTCCGGACTGTCTGTCTGTCTGTTCGTCTGTTCGGTCTGTCTGTCTGTATGTCTGTCTGTTCGGTCTGTCTGTCTGTCTGTCCGGTCTGTCTGTTTGTCCGTCTGTCCTGTCTGTCGGTCTGTCTGGTCTGTCTGTTTGTCTGTCTGTCTGTCCGGTCTGTCTGTTTGTCTGTCTGCCTGTTCGGTCTGTTTGTCTGTCTGTTTGTCTATCTGTCCGGTCTGTCTGTCTGTCTGTCTGTCTGTCTGTCTGTCTGTCTGGTCTGTCTGGTCTGTCTGTTTGTCTGTCTGTTTGTCCGGACTGTCTGTCTGTCTGTTCGTCTGTTCGGTCTGTCTGTCTGTATGTCTGTCAGTTTGTCTCTCCGGTCTGGTATGGTATTTCCGTTTTGGAAATTGTCGAATCAGGTGACGTTATGAATGCACTCATTATTAAGTTGTCTTGCATTCGTAATTTTCTATAAATCGTTCGTTCATATGGGGGCGCTGCATTTTTCCTAGAAATTCAATATTTGCTATTTATATCAGTTGGTACTAGAGATAAAGGTAAAAAAAGGCGACATCGATTCACCTTGTGAAAGGTGCCAGCGTAAACAGCCAGCAATAAATAAATAAATAAATAAATAACTAAATAAATTTGTTTATGCATTGATAACAATTACAACACAGTCAGTCACTTTCTTGCGCCCTCCCCGTAAATTTATTAATTGCTTGTTTCCCCAAAAAAAGACATTTGAATTGAATTACGCACCTGATTATTATTATTAAAGGGAAAATACCATTATCAGTGCGAGACATTTCCTCTATTTATTTAGGGCAATACCAAACACTTTCCCAGTTATTTTCCTCTTTCTTTTTTAATGAAGTCATGTAGTAGTACTTTCTGTTGTTTTCTTGATTCATGATATCAACTTACATACAATCGGTCACTTTATATCTTCAGTCTTCAGTCAATGTATTTTTATTATTTTCAATAGAAATTATGGTAAATTTCATTAGATAAGCAGACTTTGAATGATGATGACGACGACGACGACGACGACGACTTGACAAAAATGTTTCTACATTCGTTTTATATCGATTGGGGCTGGGTCGAATTTTGTTATCGAATTTGTTACTTTGCATTGATAACAGAGCTCGTTGATTGCCAATTTGTGCATTAATTTCTCAACTCTCCAATTCTATTATGAATGAAAGCTTTTTCTTGTCATTTGAATTGCCTAAAAGAAAATAAAGCGATGTTGGCAGCAGCTTAAAAAACTAGACCCGTTTTACTTTTTTAAAATAAAGAGTCTACAAATATATGCATCAATTGCTCAACGTTTACGTCCTACTTAAATTCTTAAAATAATAATAAATATATTATTTAAAACAGAAATGATGTTGAGAATTCAATGAATGGCAAAACAATTTATTTAAATTAAAGTTCTTAATCAATTTTATTAGATTAAATGGTTGTAAAGAATATTTAGCTATTTATATTTATAATGGCAGATTCTTATATTCTTAAAAAGTTCTCAATATATTTAAATGTCAAATTTAGTTTGAGAAGAAACTTGGACTAAAGAAGTTAAAGTCCCTTTGGAATTTGGTAGAGAAGTTTTCGAAATGAACTAAAGATATAATTTGGTTACATGAAATCTATATTAAATGTGAGTTTTTAATATATTTAGAAGTCGAACTTAGACTAAATGATTAAAAGTCCTTTTAGAATTTTGTAGACAAGTTCTCAAATTGAGTTAAAGAAACCATTTAAATATATTAAATCGAAATAAAATTAAACTTTTGTGTTATTAATATATTTAGATGTCGAATTAAGTCTGAGAAGAAACTTGGACTAAAAAAGCAAAAGTTCTTATGGAATTCCTTAGACAAGTTTTCAAATTGAGCTAAAGAAATAAGTTGAATATATGAAATGGATATAGAATAAAAAGTTGAGTTCAAATGATACAAATGGTTTTAAAACTATATTCTAATAAAAACACTGAAATTAATTTAGATGCCAAATGAAGTAAGAAACAAGCCGAAGAATCGGGGCGGGAGTGATAGTAGGGAACGATATGCTACAGTCGAAGCCGACTATGAGAGACCCTTTAGTTATTTGTATTGTATTAAGAATAACGTCAATATGCTCTTCTTCTTCCTTAGGCACGACATTGAGTAATATCCGAGTTAATTATCAGATCACGATGAAATTTTCAGGATACATTGGGAACCTGATGCTCGTCCTGTGTGCCAAAATTCAGGACTCTCGCTTCTATTTTATTTTATGGGATTTCAAGAATTTCGGGAGTGTCAGAATTTAATATATACTGCTTAGCCCATAGACGAACCCACATACCAAATTTGGTGTCTCTAGCTCTTATAGTCTCTGAGATCTAGGCGCTCATACAGATGGACGGACAGACGGACAGACAGACAGACAGACAGACAGACGGACATGGCTAAATCGACTCGACTGTTGCTGCTGATCTAGAATATATATACTTTATGGGGTCTGCCAGGCTTCCTTCGACCTGTTACGCACATTTTGATAAACTTAATAGACCCTGTTTACTTTTTTTAAAGTAAAGGGTCAAAAAATTAATGATCATTAAGTTTAGCAAGTTTGCAGATTACGAATGACTAAAGATATTCGCATTTTAAGATGTCTATCATTTTAAATGAAATACTTCTCTTCTCTACAATTCCTACAGTTTATTTCATAGTTCATTCCAGAAGTCAGTCAATTATTGGGTCGATTGGTCAATGGTATTAATAGCGAACACACCTAGTTTTCAAAATGACAGAGCTCTGTCTCCCACCAAGTGTTATGCAATCTATGCAGCGTCGATTATTTACTTAGTTACTTAGTAAATTAACTAAAAAGCCAATGGAATTGATGGAGAATAAAAAAAAAAAGTGAGGGGAAAGCAATTTGAAATTGAAATTCAATACGCCGTTTGCGAGCAAATAATCTGCGGGGGTGTGTGTGTGTGTGTGTGTGTGTGTGTGTGTGTGTGTTGACTACGCAAAAGGCAATTCGAATACCAAATAAATTGGAGGCGATAAACGTTGCAATCAAAGGTGGACACAAAGAAGAAATGAGGACGCCTTATTGGTTGGATTCAAGTTCTGGGCACGCCATGCGATACTTTGTGACAATTAATACGCTAAACGATGGATGGGCCCAGAGACAAGGACACGACATTCTCACGAGGACAACAAAACAACAAACTGGTAAACCAAATATAAAAAAAGGCGACCGCAAATGAAACAGGCTTGAAAATTGCCGCAGGACACGCGTCGCGGTCGTTTGCGCAACTAAACTGAAATTAGTTGGAAATTATATACCCAATGGCTCACCCCCAGCCCCCTCCCCCTCCCCCTTGCAGTGCCACGCTGATAAAAAGATAAAAAAAAAAAGAGAAATGGGTATGAAATTGAACGCAACCACAGAAACCCGCGTGGCTCGCATTGCTCGATAATGACTGTAATAAGGATTCAATGATTGTCGTGGATTTCTCAGTTCCATGCCAAGTCTATGCCACCCCTTTCGTCGTCACGTTTTTTGATAGGGCGTCTTCCCCAACCCCTGCTACTCGTTGCGTTTAGGGGGTGGTTTTACACACGCCTCGTTAGCTGCGTGCCCAGGCGACATCATTGGACAGCGGGCGGTTGATTCAGAGTTTTTTATCTTCGCTTTTCTTTTTTACGATATGCGCGTTTTGCATGCAGTCCGTTTGATGATGATTTTTCCATATTTTTCCCCATTTTCCAATACATCTCTTGTCGAGCAATTTGTCTGTGCAAATGCGTTAAATGCCCCTGGGAATTATCCATAGTTTTGTCTATCAGAAAAAAATGCAAATCATTTGGCTCACTTTGGACATCACATTATGTGCCATTTAATGGTCAATTTTACTGATGATTAATGTTATAAATGTGTGAACTATTAGCATGGGAATTCGAGTAGTCTAAATCCCTAATCAAATTGTTGATATTACATATAAAAGATTGAATGTAAATATAATAAAATATATTGAAATTAAGCACAAGAATTCTTCATGTTTTTTAGAATTATACATTTTATTTTAGTGTAGCTTATAAATGCTATAAATAAATATATATATATTGCTATTTAATATATTATTATTAATATTACTTTTAAAAAATATTATTATTTAGAAAATAAATGAAATTATTTCTGCAGAAAATGTTCTTTATAATTTTCGTGTTTCTTTTCTATGCCTTAAAATTATAATATTTATTTTGCTATGACTTTTAAGTCATTTAAAATTCCTATAATGATTTATAATTTATTATTTATATTATTAACAAGTAATAATAATTTATGTTGAAATAATATACAAAATATTTCTTATATTATTTTTGTCTCTGTTTTATTTCTATTTTTATTACTTATACAAAAAATGCAGAAAAAATGTCTGATTTTTTCTTCAAATAATAATAGAAAAATTCTTAATAATTTTCTTGCATTTTCTTTAATCCTTGGGGGAATTTTGCTGCTTCCCCTAAAGAAGATGCAAATCATTCGTGTGTTCCCAAATGTTTTGTGTCCTGTCATACTTTGAATAATATGCCATTTTAATGGTCAATTGCATTTCGAATGCCATGTAAATGTTGTATTTTATAAAGTTTGATTAATTGCAGTAAGTCAAATCTTTTGCCAAGTCATCTTCAGTAATATTTGGGGGTAAAAACCCATAGAGTTGCCCATGGGCACGACTCAACCAACCGACTGTGACCAACAAGATCCGCACTTTAACTTTCTTTTTGAATTGTTTACACTAATTTGAATACGCACTAATTTGCTTAATTAACTTAATGACACCTCTCTCATTAACGCAATTTGAATATGCACATTAGCTGGCAATTCTATAGGGTTGACAAAGCAAAGAAAAGTTAAGCATAACCAACAACCATGAAGCTGTCGTCAGACTTGGTTTTGAAATGCCGTCGGTACTCGCAAGTTGGTAGAGTATAAAGTGTTTATTATTGGACATTGTGAAATCAACAGAGACACTGTGATAAGGCGAGGAAACTTCAACTAATAAATACATAACTGTGTTAATAAATAGATTATTCTATGATATACAGCATTATTAAATATTTAAATATTTAATATATATATTAAATAATTTAAATTAACAACTAACAAAGCAAGCAAGTAGTAGAAAAGTCGCCAAACATCACAATTATTAAATTAAATTAAGCTAAATAAATATAAATTAATATATATATAGTATAGATGTGGAGGCTTGTCGACAATGCCTGTTACATAAATTTGCTAAAAAAAAACCATTATATGCCTATTTACTAGTGATGTAAAAAACATCGAAACATCGATGAATCGATTTTTGCATAACCGATTTAAATCGATTTGAACTCGATTTTAATTTTGCCAATGAATCGAGTAAAATATATCGATTTTCATGAAATATCGGAAGCTTTGCTATTCTAAGTAGTCTAAGTAGAAAACAAAAATAGAGCGCCTGAATTTTTTCTTAAATTGAACACACTTAAGGCAAAGTGTTTTTAATTATTATAAAATGTTGGAAAAATATTTAAAAAATAAATGAAGTCATATTTTATATGTTGAAACATGGCCTAACAACTAACAACCTGCATTAAAATTATTTTGTTATCCTTTTTAGTGTAGATTTTATAAATGCTCAAATCTTGTAAGGTGCTGGTTGTATTTATATGTACATACAAAGTTGTACGTATCTTTATTCAAACTATATATCCAGTAAAGGTGTAAACATTTAAATTTATTAAACAATGCTCAAGTTTAAAGCAGACATTAAAACTATACTTTATTATAACTTATCATGTTGGGCGAATTTAGTTAATTATTTTGTCTTTTATTTTCTACATTTGACTGTTGTATAAATTGTTTTCAACGTGAATTAAAATTCTATAAAATGTATGTCTATAAATAAACGCAAGAATTAAGATCGACAATTTACTTTTTTCAAAATTGGAAAATTTGTATGAAAAATCGATGAATCGATGCTGAAATTTCTGATGAATCGACAACTCGATTTTTTCATTACCGATTTTTAAAATACGATTTTAAAATCGATGTTCACTTTGCATTTACATCACTACTATTTACCCATGTTCAATGCGCAAAAATTAATAAATAAATAAAATATGAAAAAAAGTTAAATAGAACAAATTGTTATCGCTGGAGTTCGAACCGCAGACCTTCCACAGTTGAGACTGCATGCTCTGCTGCAACGCCATTGACTCAAACGTCGCGGCGATCGCTAGTTGTGCATATGTATATACAAATGAGCGGGTTGCATTAAGCTGTTAGCTGTTAGCAAGGGCGTCGGCAGGGGGGGAAGGCGTGGGCCATTTACCCCCCCCTAAACTTTTAACATTATAATATTTAGCAAACAAAAATTATTTTTAAAAGAAAAACAATTGTTATTAGTATTAATTTGATTTAAATAACTGTATGTTGAGTGCTCAGAGAAAACTAGTGCTCTTGTAAGAAAGGCAGATAAGAGGAGTAAACTTTGAATCTGTATTGAGCCCCTGCCCCCCCTTGTTGCCGACGCCCTTGTTTAAAAGCTGCAACTTGGAGCTTAATTAATTATTACAAATGCGTCATGAAGTTTATATGGGACTTTTGATAGCTATATAAGTTGGAAGGCAGTGGTCGTCAGCGATGAGTTGACCTCGAATGAGTTCTCTGGATTGAATTTCTGACGAGAGAACCCCTTGTCCGGCAATCTCGAACAGCGTTTGCAAGTTTTGCATTTTGCGGCAGTTCTGAAATTCTTATTTGCGTTCTTAATATACTGATGGCCAGAGAAATTTCAGAATTTCAAAATGCTTTTCGAGCTGTGCGGATTTGTGCAGCCGGCGTTCAGCCCAGCCCATCCCAGCCAGCCAGCCCAGGCCAGCCTACTACCCTTCCATTTTTCTGTTCAGCTGAAAATGCTATTTGTTTGGTTAAGATACTTAATAAAATGAAATGATACTAGCAGCCAGCTCTCAGCCCAGCCAGCCCAGGGGTCAGCCAGCGCCTGCCTTCCATTTTTCTGTTCAGCTGAAAATGCTATTTCCTCGGTTAAGATACTTAATAAAATGAAATTGCGAATTTTGCATTTGAGTTTGCCTCGCGCTGACCCGACAGCAAATCTGAAAATGTTATTTGCTTTGATAATATAGTATGAGGAAAAAGAAACGACCGACGACGAGCAGCTCTACGTAAAATCTTAGAATGAAGAATCAACAACAACGCCAAGCAGTTGTAACTTATCATTGGCGTAAACTTGCCAACAATAGCAGATTAACACAATATTTCTATCGCTTAATGCAAATGTATATCAATGACAAACTATCCCCATTCCAAAAGCTTAGCCTTCTAATACTAATGTGGACCAAGACATTGCCCCTTCATCTATACATCTGCATTGAGTACTATGATGAGAGTCAAAGTAAAATATTGCGGTTCTATGGGGTTACAGATGGCAATGCAATAGCCACAAAGGGATCGTTGTTCGGTAGAAATAATACACGTTCCATTCTGAAATTTAGCGCATGCAGCCCTGGTAGTTGGAGAATGAGATTTAGTAGCAATTCGACAGCCCTGAATTGGCAGTCATCGGGCGTTACATTGAAAGACATACGAGCTGCCTCAAAACGTATGAATTTAAATGATTCTAAACCACAATTGGTATACGAACAAGTCTCAGATTTGCTAATCAATTCAAATAACTCGATTATATCGCATCGAGAGAACTTGGATGTAAGTGAGACACAGCTCGATGCCATAGATCAGCTTGTAAAGCGTTGCCAACCTCACTTCCATTACAAATTGGTTGGCAACAATTGTCAGAATGTCGCCTATGATATTGTGAATATGTTAAAGAAACCGAGTTATAAACCAAATTGGATTAATTGACAAGTCTAATACTATATAAATTGTTATATATTTTTTTGCATACCCTGTAAAGGCAGAAAATGGTTATTTTATTTTTTTGATACGCTTTAAAAAACACAAAAATCGCCATAACTTTGTCAATTTTAAAGCTAGAAGCTTGAAATTTGGCGCATATGTAAAGTAACTTCCACTCTATGTGTTCATATGTGTTTCATTACAGTGCCACGCCCCCTTCGCCCACAAATCGAGAAAAGCTCAATACAAGAGCTAGAGACTTGAGATTTGAAACACATAATAAGTATTCAAGTTTTAAGGTGTGCTGCAAATTTCACTTTGATTGGATAATAAACGCAGAAGTTATTCAAGAAACAAGCGACAAATCGACGTGTTTGTCCGTGCATGTATGTTCGTGGCTGCATTTAGGTGGCTAGACCAGGGAATCCTATTGTTACTGACTGGCTTGTTTATACTACAAGTAGTCAAATGTAAGCTGTGAGCGAGCTTAAAGAAATGTAGCAGAAATCTATGGTTTATTGTATAACTTCTGTGATTAGTGATAGTTAGAAGATAGTTCTGGCAGAAAGTGATAGTTTTAAAAGAGTAAATTATAAACTACACTTATTAGACAATCAAATTATATATTTTTAATTTATTTTATATTATTTCATATATATATATTTGTATGTATAACATTTTATTTAAATATTTAGATGTCAAAAACAACTGTGATAATTGTAGGTTAGTTTTTATAAGCTGATTATAAGGCGAAAAGAATTTTTAAACATTTGTCCAAAGGTTTTTTATGTTGTAGTGACCCTTAGAAATTATATATAAATATCTACAGAAATAGTGAGAATTATGCTATGATAATAAACCATTTTTAGGCTAATTTTCAGAATATATAAACATTCACTAATACCTTATACTAACCAAGTTAAAAGCCTGAACATCTTATGTATTAAATTTAGTACATTTCTCATAATGACCTTAAACTACTTAATAACAGTTAAGCAGTTTTTATATTGTATTTGTTAAGGGAAACTCCGATAATTATGCTGTGATAAATAAATAAAAATAAATAAAATTAATAAATATACTAAGTAAATTAAAAGTCAAAGTATCTTATATTTAAAATTGTTCACATTTCTCTTAAAGACTTTAACTACTTAATAATACGTAAGCAATTTTTAAAAGGTATTAGTTTAGAGACTAATAGAATTGTTTAACATTTATTTAAGGATTGTGACCTTTTCAATCTACGCAAATATCTAAAGAAACTTTGATAATTATGATGTGATAATAATAAATAATTTTTAAGCTTACTTTAAGAATAAATAAACGTTCAGACAGACAACTAATCAAATTTATAGCTAGAATCTCTAAACTTAAATATTTTAGACATTTAAATTAACCAAAAATACGCCTATATTTTCTTTAAACATTTTAGACATTTAAATTAACTAAAAATACGCTTATCACTATTTTAAAAATTTCTATATACAGCTAGAAATTTACAGTATAGATATGAAAGCATTTGATATACTATTTCCTAGTAAAACCTTAAACAGTTCGCGTGACTTTTTTGTTAACGGATATAAGGGTCAAGGGAATGAATTAAGGTATGAGTACTCATAGCTGTAATTGTAAACGAGCCAAAGGAGAGAAATTCCCATTATAAGGTGCAGCTGTCAGTTGAGTTTCGTTTCGTTTCGTTTCGATTCAATGGAACAATATGAATAATTGGCACAACCAATAAAAGTTGTTACTACTAAACACCACAAATGATTGACAGGCCAAGTCATTTCGAATGTCAACACGTCATATAATGAACAGCAAATGGGGGGAAAAATATATATATATGGACAATGTTTGCCTCTTGGCGGGCAAATTAATTTTCTATATGTTTATGAATTATTTGTCAATTTTGCTGTTGTTGTATTTGTGTAGACACCTGATCGATTACGTTTATACGTTTGTTTTTCTGTTGAATATATATATATAAGTGTATTATGACATATTGCATGTTTGTCGGTTGCGTCGACATGAAAATTGTTATTAATATTTCCGTTTGAGTCAAAGGATCGCGGCAGGTATAAGGTATAAGGGGTGGGCAATAATACCAATACCAATTGAAATTCAAGAACCAGTTGGGGCGCCACCTTGCCCAATTGAAATGCCCAAGCTCTGGCGGCCAGTCACGCCCCACTTTGGGGCATGCAATCTACGGCTACGACTTCGACTACGACTTGGACTCTGCTGCCACAAGAGCTTTCAATACCAAATTAATTCTTTGCATATTGTATAAATTAAATTTGCTTACCAGCGCCACGCCCCTTGCATGTTGTTTAGCATATAACACGCCCCCAAATTGTTTGCTGGCTGCTGCAACAACTGCAACAACAGCAACACACTGTTGGCCAAGTTAGTCGCATCATCCTTTTTAGCCGCTTAATTATAGCTTATCACATTTCCATAGCCGCGCATCGAGCTCGTTTTTCATCTTTGTCATTCGATAATTGTGGGGTTTGTGTGTCTCCACATAAATCAATAAAAAACTCAGTTGCAGATTATGATTACGAATCTGAGCTGATCTTCACTTAGCACACAGGGCGAAAAACGAACGTACTTAAATTGAATGAACGAGAATTAAGTGTTTGCCATGCTTCAAATCCCTACTTGATATAAGTACGAATTACTGTAAATAAATGTATAAATTCTTAGAAGAAGTACACATAATCTCTATATAATTGTAAAGTATCTTGAATCAAGTTTAACTTCAGATTTGTTAGATGTGAGTATGAAAATTCTTGACATATGAATACTCATAGAACAAGTTCGTCAAGCTCTCTGGCTGTCTGTCTCTCTGTCTGTCAGTCTGTCTGTCTGTCCGTCCGTCTGTCTGTCCGTCTGTCTGTCTCTCTCTCTTTCTGTCCATCTCTCTGTCTCCCTGTCCGTCCGTCCGTCTGTCTCTCTGTCTGTCTGTCTGTCTGTTTCTATGTAAGCTAGTCTCTCAGTCTGTCTGTCTGTCCGTCTCTCTGTCTGTCTATCCGTCTGTCCTCCTACTTCTATGCTAACTAGTCTCTCAGTTTTAGAGCTATCTGGATGAAACTTGGTACAAATCAGTCTTTTTTGCTGCAGGCAGTACATATGTCGAAACCGGCCGGATCGGATCACTATATCATATAGCTGCCATAGGAACTATCGGTCGGAAATCATACTTTTGTATAGCAAACTCTATTCTTTTTCGACAGACTTCAACCAAACTTACAGATTATGTATCTAGTCATGTCTTATACAGCCTGACCAAATTTGGTATAAATCGGATCACTTTTTCATATAGCTGCCATAGGAAACATCGGTTGAAAAGTGCATCAGAATTCGACAAGGGTATGAAATCTTTGGAGTGTTAAAATTAAAAAAGAATATTTACTAAGTACTAAGTTCAAGTATGCTTCGAACTCACTTTTAAGTTTGAAAAAAACTAAAAAACTTAAATTATGGGAATCAAGAGATCGTAATTAAACGAAAATAGAGATTCTTGAATTCACTACTTCCATTCTTAGTGAGAAATCAAATAGAATATGTGACGTTTTAAATACGAAGCACTTGATTCTTTCGCTCAGTGCATCATACTCTCAGTTCGTTTCTCCCTTCTCCTTCTCCTCCTCCTTCCGTTATACTTACTACGATAAATAAGCTACTCAACCCTGGCCGACCTTGACATTCACTCGAACTCTGTCTGCTTAGTCGGCGCTTCAATCTGTTTAGCTTTAGCTTTACCGTTAACTCTGGGCCGCATAACTTGAACGTTACCTAATTGCAGTCAGCTAACCGCAAATTCCACAAGTTCACGAGTTCCTTCAAAAAAAATGTCGCAGACATAAGGGAATGCAGCGGTATTCTTCTTCTTCTTCTTCTCATCTTTTCTCTTTTCTTCTACTCCTTTCTTTACTCTTTTTTTTTCGCTGGTTGTTTGCTATTTAAATTTTGATGGCATTGTGCACACCGCCAATCGCCGGCTGTTTGCCCGTTCAAAGCGATGCCGATCCTCGAAATGTGAGGGAGGGGAAGGGGAACTGGCGCGGAATACAGTAGCCGAAGACTTGGGCATTAGCATCGATTCATTTGATGGGACGCGGATTTGGCATTTCATCATCGCACAGCATTAAAGACGGCGGTTGTTTTTGTCGAACAGGGTTGTCACGTCTTTGCAGTGAAATACACTAGATGGGAAAAAGGTGAATTTTGAATTAGACAATTTTATTTATAGTTTTCTATATTCTAAATAAAAATATATACATTATTTATCACATATTTCATAATAATTGCATTCTAATGAATTAGACAAATATATTTAGGATTTTTTCTTATACTAAATAAATATATATTCTATATTATTATTAATGTATTTGATTAGGGTTGCGAATTAGACAAATATAGTATTTCTTATTTACTACATTGTAAATAAATATATATTATATATTAGTTATTACAATAAATGTATTTTGGTAGGGTTGACATATATATTTATGATTTTCTCTATTTTAAATAAATATATATTATTTATTATATATTATATTTTGGTAGAATTGTGTTAGTCAAATATATTTATGATCTTTTTAGACTTTTTACTTTAAGAAAGTAAATAGGGTCTATTAAGTTTGTCAAAAAAAAAATGTGCGTAACAGGTCGAAGGAAGTCCGGCAGACCCCATAAAGTATATATATTCTTGATCAGCATCACCAGCCGAGTCGATATAGCCATGTCCGTCTGTCCGTCTGTCCTGCTGTCCTGCTTTATGAACGCCTATATCTCAGAGACTATAAGAGCTAGGGTCACCAAATTTGGTGACAATACTCCTGTGACCCCCGAAAAGGTCAAGTTTGTTTTAGAATTTTGCCACGCCCCCTCCCGCCCCTAAAAATCGGAAAACCCCGAATAACTCGAGTAATTTAAAAGATACAAGTTCCAAAATCGGCATACATAAAATTTACTTTCCTTTCGATGCGTACTGAAAATTTCATCAAAATCGGACAATAAACACCGGAGATTTGAAGCAAACAAATTATCGAATGTACAATGACAGGAAATGTGCAGGAAATGTGCAGATATGTTAAGTTTAACGTTTGTATGTTAAGATTAACATTTGTGTGTTAATAATTCAAGTGTAACATAAGCGATTATATTTAATTAATCGGAAGCTAATCTGAGCAGCGTCAAATTTATTTAGGTTTATATATAAGTCTGTATGTTTGTAACTGTTATTTCATTTTTGAAGAATAAGTAAAGGGTCTCTCATAGTCGATTTCGACTGTAGCCTTTCTGACTGGTTTATACTAAATAAATATATATTATATATTAAAATAAATATATTTGATAGGTTAATTGATGTGATTGAATTAGACAAATGATTGAAATAGATAATTAATGGTTTTTTTTCTATACCAAATAAATATATATATATATATTATTTATCATATATTATTTAATAATTGAATTTTAATGAATTAGACAAATATATTTTGGATTTTTTCTTATACTAAATAAATATATTATATTATTTATTATATATATATATTATATAAATATATTTTAATAGGGTTGAATTATACAAATATATTTATGATTTTCGTCTACTAAATAAATATATATTATTTATTATATTAAATATATATTTTGATAGGGCTGGTCGAACAATTGCTGAGAGTTTTTACTTTAATATCTGTACATAAATAATGTTTTTTAATTAGAGAAAATATATAACAGTAATACTATATTAAAAATGTAGACTTGGCCATCTCTCTAATTGCTAAACTTAGGTTTTGAGCCAGCTCAGTTTAAATTAAACAATTATTAACTATAAAATACCAAAAAATGCTGTATATTTAAGATTTATTCTATGCCCTAGATAAATAATATTATATCATGTTATATCATATCGAGTAAAAACAGTATGAATATTGTTTTAATTCCGTAAATCACAGTTTTTATTGAATTCAAGACCAATGTTCAAAGTACAAGGTGGGGCTAAAGTAATCACCCAATTAGAAAACACTGTAACCTGTTGTTTCTTATGTTATTTAAATTGTTAAAGTTGATTTTTGTATGAACTGTTGCTATGATTATTATCTCAAGCCTTTCTCCAACTCTCCACCTTACGGTTTGTCTAATTTTCTTCCCCTTTCTTAGTCCTTTTATCACTCGCTTTCTATGCTTCAATATTGAAATACGAATATCTATAGATAACTCAGCAAACTTTAGTTAAATATCATGGCACTATCAAACATAATTTTCTCATTGATTGCCTTCTTTAGAGAGCTTAAACTATTTTAAAGTATATTTAACAAAAATGAAGCTGACAACCCTAGAGCAACATTTGCGCCTAGCGATTTCAATTTTGGCCAAGGCAGTCGGCAACTGGCAACGGCAACTACCAACAACAACAACAACAACAACAGGCAGAAAGTCAAAGACAATCGCAACAATCAACAAGCAATTCAAGCCAAATCTATGGGCCCAAAACAAACGGCCAGAAAGACGAAATATTTATGCATTTTGATGCGGCAAAATGAATGATTTGACTTTGACGAAAAGATGTCAATGCCAATGGAGAAACGGCACAAGAAAAATTAAATAAAAATAAAAAAAAGATAAAAAGAAGAATCAGTAGCAGAAACTGGAATGCTTTGGGGAGCGACAGAGAAGAAGGCTTTTTGGTGGATTGGTGGCTTGGATCCTGCCGACAATTTAAATGCGCCAAGAAAGCCCCAAGTCGTGTGTCCACGAATCGCAATCGCAGTCACAATCCCATTGCCCATTGCCCATTGCCGGCCTCGAGTGGCAAACAATAATCAGAGGAACATTGGGGAGTGTGTGTCCCGAGTTGTTGCAAGTTGCCATTGTGGCAAATGTCGTCAGGAGGAGGCAGCCGCTTGATGAAAGCGTCAGAAATTGATGGATGTGTGTGCCGCCAGTACAGGAATTGCCAATGTGTTCAACTGTGTGTATGTGTGTGTGTTTGTGTTTGTGTGTGTGTGTTAGCCTCTTTGGCTTTGTGCCGCAACGCAAATCTTTTGGCTACCGGAATGAAGTTAAAGACGGCCCTTTTGAAGTGATTGCGGTAGCAATTTGTGCTTTAATTTCTGTTTAAAAACTATGCACAACTTGCAGTTCCATTGTTAGGATGCTGTTCCTACCCTCCCCTTCCCTCGCTTTCCCTGCCCTACTCTATTAACAATTCCCAGCCATTGCTGCTGCTGCTGCCAGTGATTGCTGTTATTTTCATATCAGTTATTAGTATTATCAGCGCTCAAAGCGCTTAAGCCAAAAAAAATAAAAAAAAATAAAAATAGCAGAGAGAGAAGTGAATTAAGTGCTTAACGAGCAGATACCCTACACTTGGATCTTAAGGGGCTGTCAATGCTCTTTTAATATCAAGATTACATGCATTTAAACTAGACTGTAACTACGGAATTTAACAATGAAATATAGAATATTCTCAAATCAGTTTCCAGTCGGTAACGGCCTACGTTAAGTTATCAAACTAATGAACAAACGTTTAGCATTCCGTTTTAAACTTATAATTATATATAATTTATTGTAATCTATAATTTATTTTTAAATCGCCGATTCTAATTGTACTTATAATTCTATTAAGCGTTTGTCTACAACTTGTAGCTGCAAATGTTTAATTAAATGCATAAATAAATAAATAAAGAAATAAAGACATAAATAAATAAGTAAAGAAATATATAAATAAATAGATTAGTAAATAGATAAATAAATAATCAAGTATATATTTAAATAAATTAAAAAATAACTAGGAAACTAAATAACTATATAACTAAATATCTAAATAACTAAATAACTAAATAACTAAATAACTAAATAACTAAATAACTAAATAACTAAATAACTAAATAACTAAATAACTAAATAACTAAATAACTAAATAACTAAATAACTAAATAACTAAATAACTAAATAACTAAATAACTAAATAACTAAATAACTAAATAACTAAATAACTAAATAACTAAATAACTAAATAACTAAATAACTAAATAACTAAATAACTAAATAACTAAATAACTAAATAACTAAATAACTAAATAACTAAATAACTAAATAACTAAATAACTAAATAACTAAATAACTAAATAACTAAATAACTAAATAACTAAATAACTAAATAACTAAATAACTAAATAACTAAATAACTAAATAACTAAATAACTAAATAACTAAATAACTAAATAACTAAATAACTAAATAACTAAATAACTAAATAACTAAATAACTAAATAACTAAATAACTAAATAACTAAATAACTAAATAACTAAATAACTAAATAACTAAATAACTAAATAACTAAATAACTAAATAACTAAATAACTAAATAACTAAATAACTAAATAAATCATTAAATCTATTAATCAATAGAATATATGAATATAACAATAAATAAGTAAATAATTAAGTACAAAATAATTAAATATTAAATAGATAAATAATTCACAATATAACTAAATATATTAGTTAGTAAATACATAAAGAAATAAATGAGTGTATAACGTATAAATAATAAATAAATACGTAAATATAGAAAAATGTGAAAAAGTAAAAAATAAATAAGCATAATTTATAATTAAATAAGCAAATACGTAAATACATAAATATATAATAAAAATAATAAAAAGTAAATAAATACAAAATTTTAATTGATTTTATTTAATTTTAAATAATATTAATTTTATTTGTAGAACTCTTTTTCAGAAGATCCACAACTCAAAAATAGGAGTGATGTTTACCTCAACTCTTAGCTACTGATTCTTAAATAACTCTGTTGTTAATGAAGCGATCTAAATGAAATTTTCAGAAAATCAAAATGGAAAGTTCATAATTATAAAAATGCCTATAACGCATGGGGATTTCAAGAAGCTATAGGTTCAAAAGGCAAAATACTTCAAGGGCAAAGCAATGCACTTTGTGTGTCTGCTATATTCTTCTATAGCCAGCATATTCTCTCTCTCTTCACTCTTGCCCACTTTTACAGGGTATGAGCTAAAGAAATTGTGTAGCAAGTGAAGTTGTCGTTCTACAAGTTGTCGTTCCACAAAGCTGGCAGAGAACTGCGAACTGCGAGCTGCCTTATAGCAAACACTCAACGCCCACTTCAACGCCCCATTTATCAATATTCATTTAGTGTCGTCGTCGTTGTATCAGTTGTTGTTGTTGTTGTTGTTGTCTTTGGTTGTTGTTGCGGTTCTACGTTGTTGATGATCATCATTAAAGCTGAAGCAAACGGCAAACGGCAAACAGCATCGTCTAAATTAATTGACGGCTCATAATGACAGTTTATCTGGAAAAAATTGTTTGCCTCGAGTGTTGAGTTTTAATTAAAAATTATTGGATTACGTTTTTGCTGCGAAAAGTCACGCATTTTGCCATTGGGCCAAAACTCCTTTATAGCTCCTGAGAAGTTACCATTTTAGTTATGCCTAAGCATAAGCCAAAGCGTTTAATCATTTTAATGGCAAAAACTTGAACTTCTTTTGTGGCGACAATTGTCAGGCAACTCATGCAGCACTTTTCCAATGGAAAACTATAGAAATAACTACAAAGAATATAAGTAGAAAGTGCTCAAATGTCGACGATTAAATACTCTAACTGGCAGTTAAATTATCTGTTATTGTTCGAATATAATACAATTTGTTTTATTTTATAAGGTATTTAGTTCTAATGCTACAAGTGCAAAGAGACTTTTAATCTAATTTAGTCATAATTTCAGAAATAGATTTAATGAATAAGAATTAATAATGAAAGATTGAAATGAATTATTTTATACAGACAACAAATTTCAAGCGTAAGTTCTTATATTAATTATATGAGGTAGGGTTTCTATATATTCTATATTTTAAGAATGAATTTGATAAACAATTAAATAATTAAATTAAAAAATAAATCAATAAGTAAATAAATAGAGAATTAAAAAAAAAAAATAAACAAATAAATAAGTAAATAATTAAATATATAAATAAATAAATTAATTTATAAATAAATAACTAAGCTAATAAATTAATTACTAACTAAATAAATGTATAAATAATGAAATAAATAAATTAATTAATAAATAAAAAATATATATAAATAAATACATACATAAATAAATAGATAAATAAATCAATAAATACATATATAAAAAGATAAATAATTTAATAAATAAATAGATAAATAAATAAAAACAGAATAAATAAATAAATATATAAATAAATAAATAAATAAATAAATAAATAAATAAATAAATAAATAAATAAATAAATAAATAAATACATAAATAAATAAATAGCTAAATAATTAAATAAATAAATAATTAAATAAAGAAATAAATAAATAATTAAATTAATAAATTAATCAATAAATAAATAAATAAATACACAAGTAAATAAATAGATAAGTAATTAAATAAATAAATTTTAAATAAATAAATACAACGAATAAATAATAAAATAAAGACATAAAGACATAAATAAGTAAATTAATAAATAATTAAATAAATATATAATTAAATAATGAATTAAATAAATAAATGATGAAATAAATATATAAATAAGTCTATATTATTCTTGCGTATCTATATTTTAAAAAAGAATTTAATAAACATTTTTGGTTGACATTTTCTTTTGGCAATATCTGTAAAAACAATCAAGTTTCACCTACAATAACCAAATTTCAATCCCTTCAACCCTTTAGTCTAAACTGTATTTATTTGACGCTATATAATTTTAATTAATTTGTTAAATTTGCAGAAATTGTAGAAATATCTGAAAACTTGTAGTAACTGTGTTTAGTACGTAAGATTAAATTAAATTTATACACTAAAACTTGATTATTTATATACAATGATTTAGTTATCTATAAATATAAAAAAATTTCTCCAATTCAGCACAAATTTTAATCAATTCAATCGGTAAACTGTGGCCATAAACTCAATTTTACAGTGTAAAGTTTTCTTTTGTTTATGTAAAAATCATTTTTGGCGTTAATTTCTTTTAAACTTGAAGTGTGTTGTTGTCTATTTTATATAATATATTTAATAATTGGTATATAGATACCTTTGGCATTTACTTATATAGATATTCACATTAACAGATATTTTTATTGCTAAATCTAGCTTACTTTATTTTCTCCGCTTTCGTAAGGACTCTGATTTTGTTAGGGTACATGAAATACTCATAATTAATATGGAGTTCGCCCATCTTTGACACTGCCTACAAAATTGGCTGCTAAGCTCCCGGTTCCACTTATCCAGTTTCAGTTGCCTGCTGTGTTGACAACCTCATCATGATGGCCGGCTTCTTGAGTTGATCGTCGGAATGGCTTTGGTCGGGCTGACTGTTTGTTCATCAGTCTTTTCAGTCTTTTCAATCTCTTACCTTGACTTTGAGGCCCTGCCAAGAAACTGTCGGCTGCCTGATTTTGATCATGCTACCTCTACAAGTTTTTCATCTCCTCATCTTGTTGTTGTTATTGTTGTTGTTGTTGTTGTTGTTGTCGGTTGGCTTTAAGGAAGCCATTACACGCATATATAACATCAACGACGATACGACAACAATTCACATTCACATTCACAATCACATTCGAAATCGAATTCACATTCACATTCACAATTCGCATTCGTTGTTCAGTTGAGTTCGAGTTGCTTTTGCTGCGGTTATGAACTGCAATCATTTTTGTTGGCCAGAAACCCTTCTTTTGTTATGCTGTTACCAATTGTCGTTTGCGCTTTGTTCTTGCTGCACTTTTGTTGTTGTTGTTCTCGTTGCACACACAGATACACAATTTATTACAACAAATTTAAATGTTTTGCTTTGTGTTCGGCATTTTTATGTGCAATTTTTCGTTGTCATTCAACATGCAGATGCAGATCGAGATGAAGTTGAAAGAATA